>JAJPUD010025921.1:0-17066 GCA_023553655.1 Myrmecobius fasciatus
CTCTTATGGCACCATTATATTCCCTTGAATGCATATAATTATATCTTGGCTAGCCATCGGGGATACCAGGAAAAGAGCTGCTACAAATATTTTTATACAGATAGAGCATTTTCTGCTTTCTTTTATTTTTTTACACTGTAGGCCAGGAGTTAATATCATAGAAATGTTAATTCTACCTAAATTAATCTATTTATTCAGTGCCATAGCAATCAGCCTGCCAAAAATACTTTATAAAGAGAGAAAAAATAATAACAAAATTCATTTGGAAGGTCAAAAGGTCAAGAATATTAAGAAAAGTAATGGAAAAATGCAAAGAAAGGTGGCCTACCAGCACCAGACTTAAAATTATATTATAAAGTGGCAGGCATCAAAACCATTTGGTACCAGCTCAAAAATAGAGTAGTAGGTCAATGGAATAGATTGGGTACACAGGGCACAATAGTCAATGACTATAGTAATCTACTGCTTGATAAACCCAAAGACTCTTATTCCCCACTTGATAAATGGTCAAAGGATGTGAACAATTTTCAGATGATGAAATTAAAGCCATTTATAGTTATATGAAAAAATGCTCTAAATCACTATTGATTACAGAAATGCTCATTAAAACCACTCTGAGGTTCCATCTCACACCTCTCAGATTGGCTAAGAGGACAGGAAAAGATAAATGTTGGAGGGGATGTGGGAAAACTGGGACACTAATGCATTGTTGGTGGAGTTGTGAAATGATCCAGCCATTCTGGAGAACAATTTGGAACTATTTTAAGGGGCTCTCCAACTGTGCATCCCCTTTGACCCAGCAGTGCCATATACTGGGCCTGTGTCCCAAGGAAATCTTAAAGGAGGGAAAAGGATCCACATGGGCAAAAATGTTTGTAGCAGCCCTTTTTGTGGTAGCAAAGAATTGGAAACTGAATGGATGCCCATCATTTGGGGAATGGCTGAACAAGTTGTGGCACATGAAGGTAATGGAATATTACTGTTTTATAAAAAATGATGAACAGAGTGATTTTAGAAAGACCTGGAAAAATTTCCATGAACTGATGCTGAGTGAAGCAAGCAGAACCAGGAAAACATTGTACACAATAACAGCAAGATGGGCAATGATCAACTCTGAAAGACTCAGCTCTTCTCAGTGGTTCAGTGATCCAAAGCAACCCCAATAGACTTGGGACAGAAAATATCATCTGCAGCCAGAAAAAGAACTAAGGAGATCAAATGTAAAGCAACACATGCCATGTTCACTTCTTTTTTTTTTATCTCTCCCATAGTTTTCCCCTTTTGCTCTGATTTTTCTCTACCAACATGATTCATAAAGTAATGCATATTAAAAAAACTTACCACTAAAAAAAAGACATCACTTATATCATTTTACCATTTCTACTTACCTATCTCAAAGCCTTGTGGGGATAGGTGAGTGATGAGGCATCAGGTGCAGTTACACTGGGAGACCATAGGGTCATCTTGTCCCTGCAAGCAGCCAGAGGATACCTTCTGGTTATCTGAATGTTATGGAATATTATTGTTCTGTAAGAAACGACCAGCAGGACGATTTCAGAGAGGCCTGAAGAGACTTGCATGAACTGATGCTGAGTGAAATCAGCAGAACCAGGAGATCATTATACACAGCAACAACAATTCTATACGATGATCGATTCTGATGGACATGGCTCTCTTCAATAATGAAATGTTTCAAACCAGTTCCCATTGTTCAGTGAAGAAAGCCATATACACCAGTGAGAGGGATGTGAAATGTGGACCACAACATAACATTTTCACACTTTCTGTTGTTTTTAGTTTGGATCTTGTTTTCTTTCTCAGTTTTTCTTCCTTCTTGATCTGATTTTTCTTGTGCAGCAAGATAACTGTATAAATATGTATACATATATTGAATTTAACATATATTGTAACATATTTAACATGTATTGGACTACCTGCCATCTAGAGGAGGGGGTGGAGGGAAGGAGGGAAAAATTTGGAACAGACAGTTTTGCAAGTGTCAATGTTGAAAAATTACCTATGTATATGTAAAAAGCTTTAATAAAACAAACAAAAAAGTCAACAAAATCAACAATAAATACAAGTTGTATATGCAATGTTCTACGTTCATGTTTGCCCTATCTTCCTGAAAAATAATGGAATAAAGTATCTTCTCATATTTCTTCTTTGGAAACAAATTTGCTCTTTGTAATTTCAAAACATTCGTCTTTGATTTGTTTTGTGGCTGTTGTGCTTTCCATTTACATTGGTGTAAAACATTCTGTATATTGTTTTTATGGCTGTTTATTTGAATTTGCATTAGTTCATGTTAAGCTTTTTAATGCTTCTCTGCATTTGTCATATTCTTATAATACAGTAATATTACATAGCATGGATGCACCACAATCAATGGACATCTGTTTTACTTCTAGTTCTTTGCTAATACAAAAAGTGTTGCCATTAAAAAAAAGAAAGAAAGAAAAATGAATTGCTCTTGTTGCAAAAGAACTCAACAGATGTTGCACCAAATAGCAGCCCTGAATGAAACCAGGCTGGCAGATGAAGGCTAGCTTACTGAAGTAGGAGCTGGATACATGTTTTTCTGGAGTAGCTGCCTTGAAGGGGAGGGCTGAGAAGCTTGTGTAGGTTTTGCAATTCAAACAAATCTAGTAAATAAGCTCACATGCTTTCCAAAAGGAGTAAATAACAGGTTCGTGACAATGCAATTGCCACTTGCAGGAAAATGCCATATCACCATCTTCCATCATGATGAGCCCTGATGAAGTCAAATAAAAATTTTATGAACACTTGGAGACCTTGTCATGTCTCCATGTGCCAAAAAAAAGGACAAAAGTATAATTCAGGTGACTTTAATTCTAGAGTAGGTACCAGACACAGCCAGGAGTCCTTGGGAGGAACAGAGTTGGAAACAGCAACAGCAATGGTCACTTACTCCTGAAGACTTGTGTGTCTCATGACCTCGTAACCAACACTGTCTTCCTTGTACCTAAATGCAATACAACTTCATGGGCACACTCTCACAGCAAACACTGACATTTAACGGACGATGTGATTGTCAGCTTAAGAGACAGACAGGATGTGAGAGGGACCGAGGCAATGTGAGGTGCAGAGTGCTGGACTGACCATAGACTTATCCTCTCCAAGCAGAAGTTCAGATTAAGCAAAAATGAAGGCTCCAAGGCAAGAAAACATCAACAATTAGTGCGCAATTAAATTGCATACTTGTATGGTTTGTTGCTACCTTAAACAAAAAGCTAAGCAAACGCAGTCGGCAACAGTGGAGCAGAAAGAGAGTGGGCAACTTTCAGAAATTTGATGTCCAGTACTGCCTTTACTCATTTGGGTCAGAACACATGCAAACATCAAAGCTGACTTGATGAAAATGATAGGGAAATCCAGAAGAAGCTAAATAAAAAAATTAAAACTCTACAGGATGTACCAGCAGGGTAATTCATCCATCTTTAAGAAGGCAATATTTAACTTTGTCAAAAGTAAAGTGCAAGGGCAGCTAGATGATACAGTGGCTAGAGCACCAGCCCTGAAGTCAGGAGGACCTGAGTTCAAATCCAGCTTCAGACACTTAACACTTCCTGGCTGTGTGACCCTGGGCAAGTCACTTACCCCCAATTGCCTCACCCCAAAAAAGAAAAAAAAAGTAAAGTACAAGTGAAGCTTAAGAGAGATACAGGATTCTTGGATCAGTGAGAAGTCAGATGACATTCAGTTTTACAATGATAGTAATAATCCAAAGTACTTTTTTGATCCCATGAAAGCTGTTTATGGGCCTATGGTATATGGTGCATTTGAACTACTCAGTGCTGATAGAGCCATATTGATAAGTAATAAGGGTATGATCTTATAGAGATAGGCTGAACCCTTCCATAGTGTTCCCAAGAGGCTACCATCAATCAATGCTGAACCCACTGATTGTTTACTTCAGGTTTCCATCAATCAATTGGAAGCCAAACTTCCAATTGAAAAAGGTTGTGAATGCCATTAGATTCCTCTAGTGTGGCAAAGAACCTTATGCTAATCCTATTCCAGCTGAGATTTACAGGGCAAAGGGATCTATTGCTCATACAAAAGCTAGCTGATGCTGAGTGAGATGAGCGAAACCGGAAAATCAATGGACACAACAACAGCAAGATTATACGATGATCAATTCTGATGGACATGGCTCTTTCCAACAATGAGATGATTCAGGCCAGTTCCAATAGACTAGTGATGGAGAGAGACATCTGTACCCAGAGAGAGAACTAAGGGGCTGAATGTGGATCACAACATAGTATTTTCACTCTTATTGTTGTTGTTTGCATTTTGTTTTCTTTCTCATTTTTCTTTCTTTTTTTTTTTGATCTGATTTTTTTGTGCAGTATGAGAATTGTGGAAATATGTATAGAAGAATTGCAATGGTTAACATATTTTGGATTGGGGGAGGGGTGGGGGAAAGGGAGGGGAAAATTTAGAACGCAGGGTTTTGTAGGGGTGAATGTTGAAAATTATCCATGTATATATTTTGTAAATAAGAAGCTATAATTTAAAAAAAAGAAAGAAAAGTAAATTCTTATTACTTAAAAAAATGTAAAATAAAGTAAAGGTTACATTAAAAAAAATAAAAGCTAGCTGAAATCTTCCACGTTATATGCAATAATTCGAGGATGCCCATTGTTCATCTCCATAAAGGCAAAGAAAATAAATTGTCCTGTGACAGTTACAGGTGGGAGGGAGGTGGTCCTTGATCTTATTTATTGTCTCCAAGATTCTTTCTTCACCTGGAAGAAGGTCATCTACTCTAGAGCCAGTGTGGCTTCAGAAAGGGCTGAAGAATAGTTGACATGATGTTTGTTGCTCAATAACTCCAGGAGAAATGCCAGGAGCAGAATAGAAGTTTGTACGTGAGGTTTGTCAGTCTGACGAAGGCCTCTGTCAATCATGAGAGTTTGTGAAAAGTCAGGCAAAATGTGGATGCCTGGAGAAATTTATCAGAACTGTAGATCATAGCCAGTATTTTTGATAAAGTCTTTACATCTAAAACACATAAAGAACTGTCAATTTTAGAAGAATTTAAATTTATTTATATTATATTTATGAGAATCCCCAATTGATAAATGGTCAAAGGATACGAACAGACAACTTTCAGACAAAGAAATTAAAGCCTTCTATAGTCATATGAAAAAACATTCTCAATCACTATTGATCAGAGAAATGCAAATTAAGACAACTCTGAGATAGCACTATATACTTCTCAGATTGACTAAGATGACAGGAAGAGATAATGACGAATGTTGGTGGAGATGTGGGAGAACTGGGACACTGATACGTTGTTGGTGGAACTGTGAACGGATCCGACCATTCTGGAGAGCAATTTGGAACTATGCTCAAAAAGTTATCAAAACATACCCTTTGACCAAGCAGTGCCATTACTGGGTCCGTATCCCAAGGAAATGGCCAAAAATGTTTGTGGCAGCTCTTTTTTGTGATGGCAAGGAATTGAAAAATGAGTGGATGCCCATCAACTGAGGAATGGCTGAATAAGTTAAGGTACATGGAAGTAATGGAATATTACATAATAATATATATTATGAATAGTATACAATTATCACATACTATATTATTAATAATATAAATATAATTGTGTAATGTATTATATTTTATTAAAAATGTACAAGATGATTTTAGAAAGGCCTAGAAAGATTTACACAAACTTATGTAAAGCAAACCTAGCAGAAGCAGGAATATATTATACAAAGTAACAGCAAGATTGTGTGATGACCAACTGAATCTTTATTCGGTTCTCCTCAGATGATCCAAGGAAATCCCAAAAAACTTTGGATGGAAAATGCCATCTATATCCAAAGAATTATGGAGACTAAATGTAAATCAACACATGCTATGTTCACTTTTTTTTCCTTCTGCTTTTTTTTTCTTTTTCTCTCATGGGTTTTCCTTTTTATCTGATTTTTCTCTCCCAACATAATTCATAAGGAATTGTGTAAAAAAAAATCATACCTGTATAACCAGGGGGAAAAAACCTGTTTCTATGTGCAACTGGGGAAAATAAAGATCAAAAATAATAAAAATTAAAAAACAATGATTATTTAACTTTTTTTTTAAATTTCATGACAGCATGCTAGCCTGAATTATGAAATAGAGCTGTGGGCGTGTTTTTATGCTTCTTAGCACAATGTTTTCCATGATGTTGTTGGATACATTCAACAAGGCACTAACGTCAGCTGTAGCACTGAGAATGAATTATTTATCTTGGAAATATGATCAGCCAAAGACTAAAGTGGAGGGAGAGTTGGGTATGTGACTTTTTTTGTTTGCAGATGATTATGTATTCTGCAGCCTCTGAGGCTGAAATGCAGCAGAGTATGTTAAATAAATGCTCAGAATATGTGCTGATTTGGGCCTGGCTATTAAGATCAAGAAAACCATTTCTCCGCCAGCCAGCACCCCACCATGCATCCCCGCCCTCACTGTATTTCTATGAAAGCTGGACAGTCTACCGGCACCCCATCAGGAGATTGAATGGCTTCCATTCCAACAGTCTTGGGAAGATTCTGAAGGGCCCCTGGCCGGACAAGATACAATGACATTCTTTCTCTCTCTCTTTTTTAAATTTAATTGTTTTGTATGTGGATTTTTTTATTGAAGCTTTTTATTTTCAAAACATATGCAAGGATAATTTTTCACTACTGACTTTTGCAAAACCTTATGTTCCAATTCTCCCCTTCTCTCTACCCCTCTCCCAAATGGCAAGTAATCCAATATATATATATATATATATATGTTAAACTGGGTAAAATATCTGGTAAATCCAATATATATATACATATTTATAGTTATCTTGCTGCACAAGAAAAACGAAATCAAAAAGGAAAAAAAGATGAGAAGGAAAACAAAATGCAAGCAAACAACAGAAAGAATGGGAATGCCATGTTGTGGTCCACACTCAGTTCCCACAGGCCTCTCTGGGTGCAGAAGGCTCTCTCCATCACAGGATCATTGGAACTGGCCTGAATCACCTCATTGATGGAAAGAGCCCCGTCCATCAGAGTCCATCAGAATTGATCATCATGTACAGTGATCTCCTGGTTCTGCTCACTTCCCACAGCATCAGTACCTGTAACTCATTGTAACACTCTGCTGCGGGGCCTGTGGTCAGATGGGCCGGCCCCCTTGCTTGATCCAAACAAATGTTTGCCCTAAAAGACTCATTTTGGCTTTTCAGGAACTCTCCAAAGTACTCCCTTGCACGGAGGAAGCAATGGGGTCTATCTCAAGAACAGCTGTGAGACCTGAGAGACACTGGACCGCCCAGCACGGACTGGACCCATCTGAGAAAGTGCTGAGCTCTGTGAACCAAGAAGAACTGCAGGAGTGTAAAAAAGGGAGAGGTACCAAGTTAGAAAATCCAGCCCACCTTATATCCCAAAGAAATCATAAAGGAAGGAAAGGCCCCCTCATGTACAAAAATGTTTGTGGCAGCCCTTTTTGTAGTGGCTAGAAACTGGAAACTGAATAGATGCCCATCGATTGGAGAATGGCTAAACAAGTTATGGTATATGAATGTTATGGAATATTATTGTTCTGTAAGAAACGGCCAGCAGGATGATTTCAGAGAGGCCTGGAGAGACTTGCATGAACTGATGCTGAGTGAAATAAGCAGAACCAGGACATCATGATACACGGCAACAACAAGATTATGTGATGACCAATTCTGATGGACGTGGCTCTCTTCAACAATGAGGTGATTCCTGTCAGATTGGCTAAAATGACAGGAAAAGATAACGATGAATGTTGGAGGGGATGTGGGAAAACTGGGACACTGATACATTGTTGGTGGCACTGTGAACGGATCCAACCATTCTGGAGAGCAATTTGGAGCTATGCTCAAAAAGTTATCAAACTGTGCGTACCCTTTGACCCAGCAGTGTTTCTATTGGGCTTGTATCCCAAAGAGATCTTAGAGGAGGGAAAGGGACCCACCTGTGCAAGAATGTATGTGGCAGCCCTTTTTGTGGTGGCTAGAAACTGGAAACTGAAGGGATGCCCATCAATTGGAGAGTGGCTGAATAAATTATGGTATATGAATGTTATGGAATATTATTGCTCTGTAAGAAACGACCAGCAGGACGATTTCAGAGAGACCTGGAGAGACTTGCATGAACTGATGCTGTGTGAAACGAGCAGAACCAGGAGATCATCATGCACAGCAACAACAGTATTACATGATGATCAATTCTGATGGACATGGCTCTCTGCAATAAAGAATTGTCTCAAACCAGTTCCAGTTGTTCACTGAAGAAAACCATATACACCCAGAAAGAGGGACATGAAATATGGACCACAATGTAACATTTTCATGATCTCTATTGACATTTGCTTGCATTGTGTTGCCTTTCTCTGATTCTTTTTTTTTCTTGTAGATAGAATTTTTCTTGCATAACTTCTCAAGCATTTCAACATTATTAACATGTAGTGGACGTCCTGCCATCTAGGGGAGGGGAGGGGACTGGGGGTAAAATTTGTATTGGAAAGCTTTGTAAAGATCAAGGTTGGGGAACTACCCATACATATGTTATACAAATAAAAAGCTTAAAATAAAAAAAATTAAAAAAATGAGGTGATTCAAACCAGTTCTAATAGTCTTGTGATGGAGAGAGCCATCGGCATCCAGAGAGTGGACTGTGGGGACTGAGTGTGGATCACACCATAGCATTCTCACTCTTTCTGTTGTTTGTTTGCATCTTATTTTCTTTCTCATTTACTTTCCTTTTTAATCTGATTTTTCTTGTGCAGCAAAATAACTGTATAAATATGTATACATATATTGGATTTACCATATATTTTAACATGCATAACATATATTGGATTACTTGCCTTCTAGGGGGATGGAGTGGAGGGAAGGAGGGGAAAATCTGAAACACAAGGCTATGCAAGGGTCAATGTTGAAAAATTATCCGTGCGTATGTTTTGAAAATAAAAAGCTTTAAAAATTTAAAAAAAGGAAAAAAAAAGAAAAAGAAAAATTATTTGTGTGTGTTTTCAAAATAAAAAGCTTAAAAAAAAAAGGAATTCTGGTCCCTGATTCCGGGTCCAAAGCTCCATCCACCTTGCTGCCTAGCTGCCTGTGGCGTTATGGTCCCAGCTCCCACTAAGTGCCCACAGGGCAGGTCCTCCGGGACAGCTAGCTCCGGGTTCCCAGGGACGCAGAGGGAGAGGGTTTGCAGTACCAGAGTTCCCCTGCTGCTTATTGATTGATATGAGTTGACCAACTGGCTTCATGAGGGTTCAGCCAGGGACGGTATTTGGAGTCAAGTTTGGGTGAATGGCCCTGACATCAGCAGGATTAGGGTGGGTAGATCCAAATGGTGGTGAGCCAAGCCCAGGACCCAAGGGAATGGAGTAGTCAGGGATAGGTTCTCTCCCCTGGGGCAGGTAGTGGCCCCAGATCTGTAGTGGGATGTCTGCTTCAGCCAAAACTCAGAGCCACGGGGAACTCGGGTTCAGAGAGAGCCCTTAGACAAAGCATCTACTCCCTGATGAGCCTAATTGTGAGGCAGAATGGTACCCGGTAACAAACAGAGAAGCCCAACTGCTCCCCGAAGCACGGAGCCCGGCAGCCCTCCAAACCCAGAATTCTGAAGCCTTCCGGGCCAACTCAGCCAGAACTTCAGAGCAGACCCGGGTGAAGACGAACCCCGAGTATAACAGCACGAGTAACAGAGGCCATAGGCTCCCGGCTACTCACATGTGCATTAATGAGAACAGTGTGTACAAAACATCGCCCCGCCACCCAAAAAAGGGAAAAGAGTCTGTGGAACACTTTTCTAGACCAGCTCTGAACTGCCTTGCTCTTTTTTTTTTTTTATTACTAAAGCTTTTTATTTTCAAAACATATACATGGATAATTTTTCAACATTAACTCTGGCAAAAAAAAACAAACAAACTTGTGTTCCAATTTTTCCCTTCCTTCCCCACTCCCTACTTTAGATGTGAAGTAATCCTATATGTGTGTGTGTTAAATATGGTAGAAATATATGTTAAATCCAATATATGTATACATATTTATACAGTTATCGTGCTACACAAGAAAAATCTAATCAAAAAGGAAAAAAATGAGAAAGAAAACAAAATGTAAAGAAACAACAACAAAAAGAGTGAAAATGCTGTGTTGTGATCCACACTCAGATCCCACAGGCCTCTCTCTGGGTGTATATGGCTTTCATCGCTGAACAATTGGAACTGGTTTGAAACATCTCATTATTAAAGAGAACCATGTCCTTCAGAATTGATCACCCTATAATCTTGTTGTTGCTGTGTATAATGATCTCCTGGTTCTGCTGATTTCACTCAGCATCAGTTCATGCAAGTCTCTCCAGGCCTCTCTGAAATCGTCCTGCTGGTCGTTTCTTACAGAGCAATAATATTCCATAACATTCATGTACCATAATTTCTTCAGCCACTCTCCAATTGATGGGCATCCACTCAGTTTCCAGTTTCTAGCCACTACAAAAAGGGCTGCCACAAACATTCTTGCACATGTGGGGCCCTTTCCCTCCTCTAAGATCTCTTTGGGATATAGGCCCAATAGAAACACTGCTGAGCACAGTTTGATAACTTTGTGAACATAGTTCCAAATTGCTCTCCAGTTCCACCAACAATGTATTAGTGTCCCAGTTTTCCCACATCCCTTCCAACATCCATCATTATCTATTCCTGTCATCTGTTGCTTGCTCTTTTAGAGAGGACTCACAGAAAAACGATAGCATGTACAGTAGTTAAATATCTTTGATTAATTAATTGTTTGGAGACATTGTCCTTGATAAAGCTGTCAAGAACTAGAATAGTTTAATGATTATTTTAACTAGTATGGGGATGATTGATTGATTGGTTGACTCAATTAACCCACCCATACTTCCCTTTTTCATCTGCTATACCTTTCTTTTTTTATTTATTTTTTGTTTTGGCAATTGGGGTTAAGCGACCCTCCCTGGATCACACAGCTAGAAAGTGTTAAATATCTGAGAGCAGATTTGAACTCAGGTCCTCCTGACTTCAGGGCTGGTGCTCTATCCACTGCGCCACCTAGCTGCCCCTGCTCTACTTTTCTTTTAAAAATCTATATTGGTTAATGAGCTCTCTGTTCATCCACATTAAACTGTGGATTCACAACTTGTTTTTGCCATTGTCCAATCCATGAGCTTCTGCTATATTTCCATTTCTTTGCTACCAAAAAAATGCTGCTATAACTATTTATTATACCCAGTACCTTTCTTTTGATTCTTCATCTTGTTGGGTCACTTGCCTAGAAAGGAAATCTCTGAGTCAAAGTGTATAAACATTTTAGCCACTTTCTTAATTTATTTTTAAATTAATTTCTAGAAAAATTGAACAAGTTTACAGATTCACCAAAAATGCAATAATACGCCCATTCTATTCTAAAATCCTTGAGAATTTGCCAATTTATTGGGCTTGAACCCAAACCTCAACGTTGTCTTGATCTTCATCTCTTAGTTATTTCTATGATTTGGATGGGTATTCATTTTCATGGGTGTGGGTGGGAAATATATATGATCCATTTCCTTTAAATGGGCACCTAGAAAAAAAGTATAAGTTCAACCTTCATTGAATATTCATTCAAAAATATCATATTCCGGGGCAGCTAGGTGGTGCAGTGGATAGAGCACCAGCCCTGAAGTCAGGAGGACCTGAGTTCAAATTTGGTCTCAGACACTTAACACTTTCTAGCTGTGTGACCCTGGGCAAGTCACTTAACCTCAATTGCCTCAGGAAAAAGCAAAAAAAGAAAAGAAAAAGAAATTCAAAAATGTCATATTCCTCTGACCAAAGAAAGGAAAACGCAACTAAATTCATTTTGTTTGAATTAACTAGATTTTACTTTAGAAATGGGATGCAAACTGCCATTGCAATGATCAAAGGGGAAGCACAAAGACCAAATCAGCTTTCATGAATGAATAAAACCTTTGAACCTAGTAAGGTTTAGGCTAGATCCTGGGCCTTTTCTCTTCTCTAGACTCCCTCCCATGGATTTGATTATTCTCTTTAAGCTGATGATTCTCCCATCTTTTTTCTGTCCCAATCTCTCCGCTGGCTTCCAATCTCCGCCTTTTAGAGAGCTCCAAGTCCACATCCAGGATCCTCTCAAATTCAGAATGTCCAAAACAGAACTCATTACCTTTCCCCCCAAACCCTCCTCCCCCTATTACTGTGGAGGGCGACGCCGTCCCCCCAGGTCCTCAGGCCCCTCCTTAGGAATCATCCTGAGCCCCTCCCTAGGTCCCGTCCCCATCCCCATTCACATCTCTCAGTGTGGCCCTTGCAGCATCTCCCACATGTATCCCCTTATCTCCTCCCCATCCCTCATCATCCCTCCGGCCGTTCTCGAGGCTTTTCTTGCTCTGCTCTGACCACTGAGCTCCCCAACTTCATTGAAGTCCCAACTAAAATCCCAGCTTCACCTGTTGATTTTTTATTTGTCCTGTTCCTCGTTACCGCTGTGTGTGTGTGTGTGTGTGTGTGTGTGGTTGTATGTTGTCCCATCAGACACCAAAGCAGGGACTGTATTTTGCCTTTTTGCATCCCCGTGCTTAGCACAGTGCCTGGCACTTTGTGAATTATCAACCTGTGGATCTGGTTGGAAATGGGCTCAAATTAGCTTGGGAAATAAGGAGGCTCTAAGTCGCCTAAGCAATGCCAGCCTAAGGGGCAACCGGGCGGTCCAGAGGTTGGGCTGGGAGGGATCCCTTGTCTCCCTCCGCCTCCTCTGCCTCTCCATCCCTTGTCCTGATCTGTCATTAGTGAGACTGAGTCAGGCCGGGACAGTGTATCCGGCCGGGATCACAGACAATGGGCCTATGGGATGCTGGGAAGAGAACGTTCTCCAAGGGAGTGCCCGTGGCGTTAACCCCAAGCCCACTTTCCCGTGGGTATTTGTGGGAGAACACGAGCCGGAAGACGGGGAGAAGTGTTTGTAGCAGCTGTTCTTAGAACAGCCCTCGGAAAGTTAGCCAACTCAAGAGCTCGTCATTGGGATCCGCCACTGAGGGACGGAAAGCCATCTCCTTGGACGTACGTCTTCGGTGTCCGGTCGGCCACCTCTGGGGCCCGAGTGCGGGAAGAAATCCCCAAGGAGATCCTGGGGGCCCTCCCTTCACTCCTCTGTATTCGGGGTGGGGTCAAGGGGACATTTTCACATGCAATGGGACTTTTTCAATCCATTGGCCCACTTTTGCTGATTTTTTCCTCCTTTTTTTCCTTATAGAAGATGACTCTGGGAGTTCTCATGGGGAAGAAACTGGCAGAAATGTTGATTCTATCAAATCAAAAGATGTCAATACTCATTTATTTTTTTTTCTTTTCTTTTTTTTGCTGAGGCAATTGGGGTTAAGTGACTTGCCCAGGGTCACACAGCTAGGCAATGTTAAGTGTCTGAGACCAGATTTGAACTGAGGTCCTCCTGACTTCAGGGCTGGTGCTCTATCCACTGTGCCACCTAGCTGCCCCTACTCATTTATTTTTAAAAAGGGAAATATTCTGGGCAATTCTTCCCAAAGCTTCCGCCCTCTGCCACTGAGTTAGTAGGGGGTAGGGACGGACCGCACATGCCATGAAACCCCCAATGACACAGACCGCTCTTCCTTCTCCGGAGGCCGTTGGGGGGCCCGGGGTCACATAGCTCGTCAAAGTCTGAGACAAGATTTTATGCCTGGCTCTTGACTCCAGGGCTGGTGCTATAATGTTCGGAAAGGTTCGAGACACAGAGTGGCGGCAGTTGCCCTATTTCAGATTGTTAATAAAAGGGGGCTCATCTGGCCGGCTCTCCCAGACCAGAAGGCCCCCGATGGCGGCGGCGCCAGGCCTTCGAGGAGGAGGAGGAGCTGCCAGGGGCGGGCGCTCTAGGGTCCGTGACTTGGCCAGAGAGGCTCGAGAGGGCCCGTGTCTCGGAGCAGGGACGCCCCGGGCACACTCAGAATCTCCTTCCCTCTCCCCCTGGATCGGGGCCTGGAGACCTCTCCAGGATTTCCCACACTGCTTAGCTGCTGCTGCTCCATCATTAGTTATCAGACAGGAGAGCTTAGGGATAGTCCTTTCTCGCTCTATCCCCCTGGCTCTTCCCTTCCCACTTCCTCCATTCTACACTCGAGCTCGTTATTCTTCATCATCGTCACCATCATCATCATCAAACAGCTAGGATTTATTTATCCGGCTCTTTCAGGTTAGCAAAGCACATTACAAATATCTCCCAACAGCCCTGGGAGATGGGTGTTATTATTATTATTTCCATTTTACAGGTAAGGAAACTGAGGCAGTCACTCGCCGGCTCACCCAGCCGGCGTGGGACAGAGTTTGAGCCGAGGTCTCCTTGCCTCCAGGCCTCTGCAGAAGCTCCCTCCGGGGCCCAGCCAAGTTTCTCCCAGGACCTCGCTCCAGGTTTCCTCACCCACAGCCACGCTGCTTCTGCCCGGGACAAGGTCCCCTCCTTGAGGGCAGGGGCCCTGGCCTGGACTCCACATTGCCAGCTCCAAGCACGCCGCCAGGCATGCAGTAGGCGCTTCATTATGGCTTCCTTAATCCCAGTAAAGGCTGTGAGTCATGGGATGTTCTGCTGCAGCTGGGGCGGAGGCCGGCCCCCTGTGGCTCGGGGAGGGCCTGACGAACTAGGACGTGCCCGGGGCCGCCGTCGTCCAGGGGAAGAGGGCAGTTTGGGACGGTCCGGCCAGACTGGAGCCGGGGGTGTCGTGGAAGGCCGTGGCCCGGGCTCGGAGCCGAGGAAGGCCCGGGACGTCCGGGGCCGAAGTTTGAGCCGGGGCTGCTTAGGCGATGGCAGGGGGTAAGGGCGGGGCTACAGGGAGCCTGTGGGACTTGTGGAATGGGCGCAGACCTCCACTGACCTTGGCCCACAGAATGGGGACAGGAGCGGGGCGACGGCCTTTGAGAGAGGGTCCGAGCTGACTGCAGCCCGTGGGCCTGTGGAATGGGGCTGACCTCAGCCCACCCGTGGGGTAAGGATGGGGCTGGTCCTCACCCATGGAACAGTGCAAGGATGGGGCTAGCCTTAGTCCACGACTGGCACAAGGATGGGGCTAGCCTTAGCCCATGACTGGTGCAAGGTTGGGGCTGGCCCTCACCCATGGGACAGTGCAAGGATGGGGCTAGCCTTAGCCCATGACTGGCGCAAGGTTGGGGCTGGCCCTCACCCATGGGACAGTGCAAGGATGGGGCTAGCCTTAGCCCACGACTGGCGCAAGGATGGGGCTAGCCTTAGCCCACGACTGGCGCAAAGTTGGGCTGGCCCAAGCCTGTGGGTGGGCTGTGTTTGGCAGCGGGATGGGGGCTGACAGAAAAAACAGACTTCATGTTAGGGATGAGGACGGGCCGAGATCAGCCAAGGTGACAATGAAGCCGGACCCGGAGCCGGGGCCAATGAGCCTCCGGGCACCGGCTTGGCCCCTCAGTCTCTCGGGGGCTGCCAGGACCCCCCAGGGGCAGGCGGCTCCCTCAGGGCTCTGGGTCGCCGGGAGCAGGGGGGTCCTGCCCCTCATGGTAGTTCTTGTCCTCCCGGGCCGCCTCACCTGGCCGGGCCCCCGTGCTGGGCCCGATGCCCAGGCCAAACAGCGCGGCCACATCCAGCATGGCATCCTGAACTTGCTGCCCAAACCGCCGGGCATCCTGCAAAGGTGGGAGGTGAGTGAGAAAGGATCCCGGGTCCCAGAGGGGGGCCCACGAAGGCCCAAGGTCCAAGGGGACCTCAAGAGGGGACCTGAGAGGACAAGGACGGGGGGGCCTGGACACCGAGGAATGGGAGGGTGGGGGGCCTGGACACTGGGGAATGGGAGGGTGGGGGGCCTGGACACCGGGAGATGGGAGGATGGGGGGCCTGGACACAGAGGAAGACAAGAGTTCTAACCGTGTCAGGGCTGGAGACCCTGCAGGAAATGTGGAAGGTGACCATGCTCTCCCCCATGAAGACGTAGGACACCCCGTAGCCATCGTCATCTGCCTGCAGCCAGGGGAGGAGAAAAGCCCCCAGTGCCACGGGCCTCACCCTGGCCCGGCCTAGGGGCCCCTGGAGGCCCCTCTGTGATGTCTGGGGATGCATTCCCACCCCACTGCAGGCCCCCCAAGGACATCCAGGGGCCAACCCTGCCCCCTACTTTGCTGCAGGCCCCCCCCTCAGGCATCCAGGGGTGGTCTCTGCCCCCCAATTGGCTGCAGCCCCCCCCTCAGACATCCAGGGGCCGTCCCTCCCCCACCCTGGGCCCACTCACAGGCCCAAAGCCGCCCCCGCAGCAGACAAACTCGGGGTGATGGGCCGGGTCAAACAGCTGTGGCTGCCGGATGGGGCTCTGGCTGGTGGAGAGTTTCCACTGCTCGGCCCGAACCTGGAAAGTGGGGTTCAGGAGGAGGGCGTGGGCCGGGGGACCCCCAGGCTTTGCCCGTTCCCCGAGGCTCCCCCTTCCTCCCCGGGGCAGGGGCCACCGACCTGGGTCAGGAACGGGGACGGGAGCGGGAGGAAGCGAGAGACGAGATAGAGGCAGAAGAGGTGGCGATCGACGCCCTCGCCACTCAGGGCCGCCCGACACAGCGCCCGGTGCTTGTCCACGGCCGCTCGGAAGAGGGCCA
Source organism: Myrmecobius fasciatus (assembly GCA_023553655.1). Classification (NCBI taxonomy): domain Eukaryota; kingdom Metazoa; phylum Chordata; class Mammalia; order Dasyuromorphia; family Myrmecobiidae; genus Myrmecobius; species Myrmecobius fasciatus. Next base: position 16,654 of record JAJPUD010025921.1, read on the forward strand.
GGCGCCGGGCATTCTGGGGGAGGTCAGCCAGAGGTCAGCATCCCCCCGGCTCTGGGGGACATTGGGGAGGGGGAGGGGCGGGGGGCCTACCGTCAGCCTCGGGTCCTGCATGGCCCTGACGAAGGCGCAGGATTCCTCGGTGCACGGCCGGACGGTCTCCGTGCGGCCCTCGAGAAACGCCCTGGTCACGCAGGCCTCGTAGGTCAGGCAGAAGCCGCCCTGGTCCTGGGGGGCCCGGGACGCGGGTGTTGGCCCGGGCGTGGACACCCGGCCCACGGGCTCCTCCCTGGCTAGGCCTCCCTGGTCCCGGACTATACTGGCCCTGCCTCGGCCGCCCTGGCCCCGGTCTATTCTGCCCCCAGCTCAGCCTCCCTAGTCCTGATCTATTCTGCCTCCCAACTCGGCCTCCCTAG
>JAJPUD010025922.1:0-17065 GCA_023553655.1 Myrmecobius fasciatus
TGAAGGGATGCCCATCAATTGGAGAGTGGCTGAATAAATTATGGTATGTGAATGTTATGGAATATTATTGTTCTGTAAGAAATGACCAGCAGGACGATTTCAGAGAGGCCTGGAGAGACTTGCATGAACTGATGCTGAGTGAAACGAGCAGAACCAGGAGATCATCATGCACAGCAACAACAGTATTACATGATGATCAATTCTGATGGACATGGCTCTCTGCAATAAAGAATTGTCTCAAACCAGTTCCAGTTGTTCACTGAAGAAAACCATATACACCCAGAAAGAGGGACATGAAATATGGACCACAACGTAACATTTTCATGATCTCTATTGACATTTGCTTGCATTGTGTTGCCTTTCTCTGATTCTTTTTTTTTTCTTGTAGATAGGATTTTTCTTGCATAACTTCTCAAGCATTTCAACATTATTAACATGTAGTGGACTTCCTGCCATCTAGGGGAGGGGAGGGGACTGGGGGTAAAATTTGTATTGGAAAGCTTTGTAAAGATCAAGGTTGGGGAACTACCCATACATATGTTATACAAATAAAAAGCTTAGAAGAAAAAAAAAGAAAAAGAAAATATAAAGCTTTATTTTAAAAAAAGATACCTTTATAATTTAAATGTCTATATAGTAAAATTATTTATTATTTAGAAACTGAATCTGTTCTGCCTATGAATCAGTTTGGTTCCAAATTCTTTTTGGAGACTGATTTTTCATCATGAGATTAATAATTATTTGTTTATCTCTTGTTTTGTTTGGGTATTTATATATTTATAGTTTATTTATTTACTTACTTATTTTTATTTTATTTTATATTATTATATCATTACATTTGTGTAAATTATTATATGTTTATTTTATTATAATATATAAAGTAAATATATTATTTATAGAGAAAGATTCATGTCTGTCAGTGAATTTTTAAATTCACCAGTATACTGATGTGAAAATGATAGTTTCTTAAACAGTTCTGTATTTGTCTCTTTTTTCATTTCTAATTTTAGTAGACTCTCTTTTGGACTCTAACTGTAACTCTATTAATTGTTTCATTTAGACACTTTAGACTAAATATTTACCCTTTCTCTGGTGATATTTTTTCTTTTGATCTTCCACATTATCACTACCTTCCCTCAGTTATTACTACCATCTCTTGACCTTTATTTTCCCCTCTCTATGGAAATGTTCAAAATCTCCTATCACTCTAGGCGACTAGCTCTTCATTACGAATTTGCCATAATTTATGACCTGGAAAAACTTATCAGAATTTAAAAGAGTGAAAAAATTAAAATGACATTCCAAGCATATGAAATTTGGTATATTATAATGAAATGGGGAAGCTCAATTCAATTCTGCATATACAGAATATCCCAAAAGTTCTACTGAAGTTTTAAATTTTAATAGATTCAAAAGCTGAAAGTAGGAATTTTAGGACACCCTTTTATATAGCCACTATGTACAAACATATAATTGTTGGCATAGTCTCAGTTGCATTTTTTGGGAGTTACATATTTGAGCATTCTTCCCACAAAATTAATATTTTCTCCACCTTGAGATACTTGAGGGATCCTTTAACACCTTCAAAATTGTATCAGCAACATCATAATCCAGTCATTGACATGTGGGGAGGATCCTTAACAGCAAATGCATATTTATGATCTGCATCATTGGAGGGAGAATCTATAGCAATGAGTATACACTTTCATTTGAGTATCTGAGGATAGACACCAAAAAGCTTGTTTGTTAATTCATCTCTGTAAGCAGACTCCACAAAAATACTTAGAAATATCTAGGGATTTTCTGAACCATTTGACAAAACAATGACTTCAGATGAATAAGTATCCTATGGAATTGATTTTTATGAGTGACCACAATGCCTACAATTTTTTTAGTAATTTTTGCATATTATGCAATATGTTAGCTCCATCTGTTAAAACATCACTCACATAGTTACGGATTATACATTACACAAACAAGTAGTTAATCAAAAACCATGCAACATTGTTGATTCTGTTAATTTTTTATTATGGGTTGTTAGCATTTGTTAAATATAGTAAATGTTTTACACATCATTGCTAAGGGCAGATACCAAAATACATGTAAAGGATTTAGTAAAACTTAAGTCACTATAAAAATGTCAGCTTTGATTGTTTTCCAATTTTTTTTTTAGTTCTCATAAAAATTGAAAAAGTGTTTCCAAGGGACATTAGCTCTAGTAAATGAAAAAAGAAAGAAAGAAAGAAAAGTTTAACAAGAAATTAACATCTGAATCATACTCAATAAGTTTGCTTGATTTGCTTAATCAAGGGGCCATTTTATCCATGTGCTTTCTAACACCTTTTGATCCAAAAGAGTGAATGCAGAAGCTGAATCACAGAAAGACAAAATTAACTTGAATATCTGCAAATATCTCTAACTCTGGGACCTTTCCTGTGGGTTTTTCTTTTCTTCTGGCTCTTTGGCTTACTGTCAAAGGAGCACTCAATCTGGAGTCAGAGGACATATGTTAGAATTTTAACTCTATCACTTACTATATATGTAACCATGTTCAGTTTCTTGACCTTTGAGGAATTCTACTTCCTTATCTGTAAAATGAAAATAAAAAAAAAAACTCAAATTTCCCTTACAATTCTAAATCTATGAGTATATTGACCCTATTTCCTTACTGAGATCCTATTAGTACCCTGCTCCATCTCTAATTGCTATATTAAATAAACATACCCTTTTTCCACAGTCCTTTCCAATTTGGCTTCTGGTAACCCAATACTGGGCAATTTGTTAGTCTTCAGTTGACCCGTTGCTTCAACTTCCTTTTCCCACTCCAACCAGAATTATCATCAAATCCTTGTTCCCAAGCCTATTGTACCTATAGGCAGAGATACCTTAGCTTGAGCTTGATTTCTCCCATCCCCAATTCTTGTAATGCTTGGTTTTTACCAATGCTTTAGAAAAGTCCTGTTTATCCATGGCACCTGAACATCCCTGAACATTGAAACAAACTCCTGAGCTGATCTGAACCATGATATGAAACATGCTAATTCTATTACATAAGGTGTTATCATAAAATAATAACAAAATTTTAAAGAAGTGGGGAAAAACTTGCAATTAAAGTAATAAAGGAATAGTTTTGCCTTAGGCTGACCCCAAAAAGTGATTTGATAGAATAAAACACATCCTTAAAAGGCAAAGAGTCTCTAATTTTCCAAGGATTCTATGATGCCCGTTTTAAGATCACCTAAGATTTCTTGACAAATGCACCCAGAGTTCATTCTATTTAGTAATCCTCTATTAATATCAACTAATATAGATTATCAGTGGATAGAGTGGACTTGGTATCAAGAATTGGATTAAAATCACTCTTTGGACATAAAGAAGATATATAATCCTGAGCAATCACTTAACCTCTCAATTTCAGTTTTTCATCTGTGAAATGGAAATGTAATAATACCGATGTCAGAGGGTTGTTGTGAAGATAAAATGAGATAATACCTGTAAAATGGTTTGCAAACCTTAAAGTATTATTTAAATGTTAACTATTATTTATTATTATACAACATGGAGGCTCATCTTACTAAATGCTATTACTACTATCACAAAGGATGTCCTAAGAACAATCCATATATTTAGTAATTTTCTTTAAATAGGAAGCTCCTCTAAATGTTACTATTTGGGAATGACATGTTTAATATATCAATCTATAAATCTTCACTAAGTGATCCATTTCCAGTTGGAAGATATAGAATAGTGGGGATAAAGGATAAAGGGGAGAGATTCCAGAATACATTAGAATGACTTGTCTTAGATGCCCTTAAAAACTTAGAATGACTTAACATTCTTTGGACATTATATTAATTTAGTACTACAAAGCTGTATCTAAAATTGAACGGGATAACATATTGTAAATTATGTAGCACTTTCAGAGACCGCAATTTGCTCCTTATTGTCAAAGATTATCATTTGAACATCAATATTTTCCCAATGACTCTCAATAGCTTCAAATCATGAAATACTATAAATTCAGCATTCAATGCATTTGAGTTCAGTTTAGTTAAAGAAACATATATAAAGGACCATTATAAAGAAACATATATTGTATGTGTATCAGGTACTGTGATAGATGCTAGAAATGCAAAGACAAAAAAACTATAATCAATCCCTTACTTCCAGATCCTTGGATACTGCTGTATAGATCATAAGTACAGAGACAGAAAAGATCTTCAAAGTCATCCATATCAATATTGTTAAACTGAAATAGAAACAGAACCACTAAACCACAAGGATCCCTAGGGCCACAGATTGACATAGAAAACCACATATTAACATTGTCTACATTCTATTGTATTTTTATTTTGTTAAATATTTCCCAAATACATTTTAATTTGGCTCAGATTAAATCCTTATTATATTTTATTCATATCATACGGACTCCTTTGGATCACATGAAACCTATAGGTTTCATTACGAAAACTCTGATTTGGTCCATCCTCTTCATTTTATGGTTGAGGAAACTGAAGTCAAAAGAGGTTAACTGACTTGCCCAAAATTGGGCAGGTAGTACACAGATGAAAAACTAGTTTTGCTGGCTCCAAATCCAGCTCTATTTCATTTGTATCATGGTATCTTGAATGATGGACCCATAGATAAATACATACAAAATATTTTTAAACTATATACAATGTTATTATTATACATTACTCCCTATTCTGTACCATGTAGCCAAATCAGCCTTCTTTATATTTATTTTACTTTTGATTTATAGAATATAACAAACATTTCCATGATATAGTATATTAAAAAAAACGACTGTAGATGAAACTACAAATTTACTATGCACAACTTACTATTCCTTTCAAATATATAATTTCTAGTTCTTTGTCACCACAAAGACAGCTACTATAAACATAAGTTCTTTTTCTTTTTCCCTAATGATCTTTAGAAATAGACCAAGTAGTAGTATTGTTGATCCAAGTGGATGGGTAGTTTAATAATTCTTTGGTCATAATTTTTCACTGGGAAATTGCATGTTCATATCCTTAGACTATCTATCAAATAGGGAATTACTCATGTTCTTATAAATTTGACAAAATTATTTGTATATTTTATAAATGAGGCCTTTATCTGATAAATCACACTATCAACATTTATCTGATAAATTGTTTATAAGTATCTCCCAATTTTTTTTTTTGTTTTCCTTCTAATCTTGGCTACATTTATTTAATTTATAAAAGGATTTTTTTCAATTTTCTCTAATGGAAATTATATATATTTATGCCTAACTATTCTCTATCTCTTGTTTACTTATAAATTGTTTACCTATTCAAAAATCTTATAAGTAATATGCTCTATGTTCTTCTAATTTCCTTGTAAAATTTCTCTTTATATTTCAGTCATGTATCCACTTTGATTTAATGTTGGTAAATGATGTGAGATTAGTCCATACCCAGTTTGAGCCATATTATTTTCTGGTTTTCCCAACAATTTTACCAAATGTTGAATTACCCAAACCTTAAGACTTTGCTTTGGCAACCAAGATTATAAATGTTTATTTTGTACTGTAAATTGTATGTCTACTCCATTCCATTGTTCAACCTTTCTATTTCTTAGCCATTACCAGATAGTTTTGATAATTACTATCTTATAAAACAGTTTAAAAATTTGCTACTGCTAAACTTCCTGCCTTTATAATTTTTCCCCATATTTCCTTTGATATTCTTGATTGGAAGGGGTGTGAAATTCATCAGAAAAGACAGCACCTTCATCAGTTAAAATACAGATCCTTGCAATGCCAATATGTACTTAAGAGAGTTTTGCTGTATTTCTTTTTAAAATTATATTCATTGTGAAAGTCCCCAAAAAGAAAGTTTCAAATCAATATTACATTCTATAATTCTATGCAAATAAGGGCAATAAATTTTATATGAAAAATAATTTCACTTTTGTTTACATAATTATATTCCCCTTCTGCCTATTATATTAATTTCAATGTTGTGGAGGCAATGTAAAGGTAATTAGTCAATTTAGAAATCCTGATCATTCTTCTTTAATCAGAAGAACCTTTAATCAAAGAATTATGATGAAAGCTTCAAAAATTAAGATATCAATCTATATATACCAATATGTTTGTGAGAGAAAGGGAGAACTGAAATCTTAAAAAGCACAAAATTAATTGGAAAAAATAATGATTAGATTTTTTTAACTTTTTTTTTTGGTTTGGGGATTTTCTAGGCTACTAGAGGTAGAAGTAACCAAGCTTCTTTTTTTTAATAGTTTAAGTTTCCCTAAACTTTGATTTAAAGAGAGATAACAGGCATTTACTTTAGAAATGTTACTATTCTAGTTTCTCTTGGAATGATTTAAAAAAAAAACTGTTTCCTACTTGAGTTTCTGTCGGCTACTTGAGTTTACTTAGTTATAGTTACTAAGATATGATATCAATTGTTCTCACTGTCAAAGTTTGAGTCATAACAAAGAAATAAATATGTATCCTTCTTTGTAGAAGAGAGAGGGCTGACTTTCTTCCCACTGCCAGATTTAAAATGCATTAAATAACTTACTATGCCTTTAATATAAGGGTAGATCTTTCCAGATGACGCTAAAGCACATTTCTTTTTATTCACCAAGTATTCCTTAAGAAAAACATTCTGCCGGGGTGGGGGGGGGCAGAGCCAAGATGGAGAACTGCAGACAGCATTCTCTGTGAACTCCTGAGACCTTCCCTCAGACCCAGACAAAGTGAGCCTCTGAACTGGTTTTGGAGTGAGGGCTCCACCAAACACTTGGACTACAACGCACTTCTATCAAAAATCTACTTTGAAAGTACTCCAGAGAAGGTTAGCCTCAGGGGAAATTGGCCTCTGGTCACACTCAGACACCAGCCAGGGCGGAAGTCAGGGCTGCGATAGAGGGGCAGATTTTAGGCACCCAGAAAGCCCCTGGGAGACTCCTGGGCCACTTTGCTCTGCTTGTGGGCAGGTGCTTTGGCAGATCTGCCTTTGGTAAAGGGTGGATCGAGAGCAGCTGAAAAGGTGGTCCTAGTGTGAATCTAGCCCAACCAGCCTCAGACCGGAAGTCAACTCGGCAAACTGCCCCAGGACAAATACAAATTGTTGAAGTATTCTGTGCTGGTGACCGGTACCCCAACTTTAAATCATGAGCAAGAAGCAGAAGAGAGCTCTCACCATAGACAGCTTTTACGGAGAAAAAATAGAACAGTCCCCAGATTCTGAAATTATGAAAACAATCCCAGATGAAGCCACAAAGGCAGACTTAAGTTGGTCTCCCTTCCAGAAGGCTTAGCTGGAAGATTGCATTAAGAATCTCAAAAGAGAGCTAGAAGAAGAATGGGGAAATAAATTGAGATCAGTGCAACGGAAATATCAAAAACTGGAAAATAGGACTGGTGATTTGGAAAAAGAAAACAATTCACTGAAAATCAAAATTGGTGAATTGGAAAAAGACAACAATTCACTGAAAAATAAAACTGGGAAAATGGAAAAAGAATGCATTGAATCAAGGAATTCAATTGGCCAGCTACAAAAGGAGCTTAAAAAGATAACTGAAGGAAATAATACTTTAAAAATTAAAATTGAACAAATAGAAGTAAATGACTCAATAAGACTTCAAGAATCAGTCAAACAAAAACAAAAAAATGATAAAATAGAAGAAAATGTGAAATATCTCCTAGGAAAAACAACTGACTTGGAAAACAGATCCAGGAGAGACAATCTAAGGATTATCGGTCTCCCTGAAAGCCATGATGAAAAAAAGAACCTGGATGCTATCTTACAGGAAATCATGAAAGAGAATTGCTCTGATGTTTTAGAATCAGAAGGCAAAATTGGCATTGAAAGAATTCACCGATCATCTCCAGAAAGAGACCCCAAAATTTAAACCCCAAGAATATTGTGGCCAAATTTCAGGATTATCACACCAAGGAAAAGATATTGCAAGCAGCTAGAAAGAAACAGTTCAAATACCGAGGAACTGTCATTAGAATTACACAGGATCTGTCAGCTTCCACATTAAAGGATTGAAGGGCCTGGAATCAGATATTCCGAAAGGCAAAAGAACTTGGATTACAGCCAAGAATAAGTTATTCAGCTAGAATGAGAATTATCTTCCAGGGAAGAAGATGGTCATTCAATGATACAGGAGAATTTCACCTATTTCTAATGAAAAGACCAGATCTGAACGAAAAATTTGACCTCCAAATAGAGAACTCAAGAGAAGCATAAAAAAGGTAAAAAGGAAAACTCTTGAGAACTATATTCCCACTATAGGTATCCTTAAACAATGGCGGTATAATTTGAATTTTCTTTGATAATAATGGAAAAGACATTAGAGGTGGAAGGGATACCATACTGAAAAAGAAAAACGGGGAGGGGAAGGAGGCAAAAAAAAGTAAAAATAAAGGAGATAAAATAAGGCAAAATATCATAAAGAGACATAGATCTAATATAATTGAGGGAAAGAAGGGAGGGCGATGAGTACTGTGTAAACCTTACTCTCATTAGATTGGACTCTAAGAGAGTATATCAGACACATTTGGTTTCAAAGAAAGGCCTGACCCTAGTTGTGGGAAGGTGGGAGGGAAAGGAGAAAAGGAAAGGGATAAACTAATAGAAGTATTAGAGGAAAGGTATAAAGGGGAGGGAGGGACTCTAAAGGGGGGAGGATTATTGGTGGGAGGTGGTCATCAAAAACAAAGTACTGGGGTGGGGGGAAGGGAGAGAGGAGAAAGGGAAGAGAAAATCATAACTCTGGGTAAAATAGATGGCAGGGAATACAGATATAGTTATTTTAACTGTGAATGTGAATGGGATGAACTCTCCCATAAAACGGAAGCAGGTAGCAGACTGGATTAAAAGCCAAAATCTTACAATATGTTGTTTACAAGAAACACATCTAAAACATAGAGATACATACAGAGTGAAGGTAAAGGACTGGAGCAGAATCTTCTATGCTTCAGGTGAACTAAGAAAGGCAGGGGTAGCAATCCTTATCTCAGATCAAGTAAAAACAAAAATAGATCTAATTAAAAGAGATAAGGAAGGAAACTATATTTTACTAAAGGGTACCATAGACAATGAAGCGGTATCAATACTAAACATATATGCACCAAGTGGTATAGCATCCAAATTCCTAGAGGAGCAACTAACAGAGATGCAAGGAGAAATAGACAGTAATACTATACTAGTGGGGGATCTCAACCTTGCTCTCTCAGAATTAGATAAATCAAATCACAAAATAAATAAGAAAGAAGTTAGGTGGGTTAACAAAAGGCTAGAAAAGTTAGGTATGATAGATCTCTGGAGGAAATTGAATGGTGATAGAAGGGAGTATACTTTTTTCTCAGGGGTTCATGGAACTTATACAAAAATTGATCAGGTGTTAGGGCATAAAAACCTCAAAATCAAAGGCAGAAAAACAGAAATAGTAAATGCATCCTTCTCAGATCATGATGCAATAAAACTCACATGTAACATAAGGTCAGGAGAAAATAGACCAAAAGGTAATTGGAAATTAAATAATCTAATCCTGAAGAATGAATGGGTGAAAGAGCAAATTATAGAGACAATCGAAAATTTCATCCAGGAGAATGACAACAATGACACAACTTACCAAAATTTGTGGGACACAGCTAAAGCGGTTATAAGGGGTAATTTTATATCTCTAGATGCTTACTTGCATAAAACAGAGAAAGAGAAGATCAATGAACTGGGCTTACAGCTAAAAAAGCTAGAAAAAGACCAAATTAAAAACCCTCAATTAAATACCAAATTGGAAATTCTGAAAATTAAAGGGGAAATCAATAAAATTGAAAATAAGAAAACTATTGAATTAATAAATAAAACTAAGAGTTGGTTTTATGAAAAAACCAACAAAATAGATAAGCCTTTAGTTAATTTGATTAGAAAAAGGAAAGAGGAAAATCAAATTATTAGTCTCAAAAATGATAAAAGAGAACTTTCCTCCAATGAAGAGGAAATTAGAGTAATGATTAGGAGTTTCTTTGCCCAACTTTATGCCAATAAATTTGATAATGTAAATGAAATGGAGGAATTTCTACAAAAATATAGATTGACAAGGTTAACAGAAGAGGAAATAAATTATTTAAATAGCCTTATTTTGGAAAAAGAAATAGAACATTAATCCACTCCCTAAGAAAAAATCTCCAGGGCCAGATGGATTTACATGTGAATTTTACCAAACATTCAAAGAACAATTAATCCCAATACTATATAAATACTATATAAACTATTCGAAAAAATAGGGAAAGAAGGTGTACTACCAAATTCCTTCTATGACACAGATATGGTGCTGATAGCCAAACCAGGTAGGGGGAAAACTGAGAAAGAAAACTATAGACCCATTTCCCTAATGAATATTGATGCAAAAATTTTGAATAAGGTTTTAGCAACAAGATTACAGAAAGTCGTGCACAGGATAATACACCATGACCAAGTAGGATTTATACCAGGAATGCAGGGCTGGTTCAATATTACGAAAACTATTAGCATAATCAATTATATTAATAACCAAACTAAGAAAAATCATATGATTATCTCCATAGATGCAGAAAAAGCATTTGATAAAATCCAACACCCTTTCCTATTAAAAACACTAGAGAGTATAGGAATAAATGGGCTTTTCCTTAAAATGATTAGTAGTATCTACTTAAAACCTTAAGCAAGCATCATATGTAATGGAGTCAAACTAGAACCATTCCCAATAAGATCAGGAGTGAAACAAGGCTGCCCACTGTCACCATTATTATTTAATATTGTCTTAGAAATGTTAGCCTTGGCAGTGAGAAGAAAAAAGAGATTAAAGGAATTAGAGTAGGTAATGAGGAAACCAAATTATCACTCTTTTCAGATGACATGATGATATACGTAGAGAACCCTAGAGACTCAACTGAAAAACTAATAGAAACAATTCACAACTTTAGCAAAGTTGCAGGATACAAAATAAATCCACATAAATCATCAGCATTTTTATATATTACCACTACAGTTCAGCAGCAAGAGATACAAAAAGAAATTCCATTCAAAATAACTGTTGATAGTATAAAATATTTGGGAATTTATCTGCCAAGGGATAGTGAGGAACTATATGAACTAAACTACAAAACACTTTCCACACAAATAAAATCAGACCTACTCAATTGGAAAAACTTAAAATGCTCATGGGTAGGCCGAGTGAATATAATAAAAATGACAATACTACCCAAACTAATTTACTTATTTAGTGCCATACCAATCATACTCCCAAGAAATTATCTTACAGATCTAGAAAAAAATAGTAGCAAAGTTCATTTGGAAGAATAAAAGGTCAGGAATTTCAAGGGGATTAATGAAAAAAAAGGCTGACGATGATGGACTTGCTTTACCAGATCTAAAACTATATTACAAAGCAGCAGTCATCAAAACCATTTGGTACTGGCTAAGAAATAGAGTAGTCGATCAGTGGAATAGGATAGAATCACAAGACAAATTAGGCAATAACTATAGCAATTTAGTCTTTGATAAACTCAAAGACCCCAGCTTCTGGGATAAGTATTCACTATTTGACAAAAACTGCTAGGAAAACTGGAAACTAGTGTGGAAGAAATTAGGGCTTGACCCACATCTACCATCACATACCAAGAATAAGATCTAAATGGGTTCATGATCTGGATATAAAGATCGATACTATAAGTAAATTAGAGGAACGTAATATAGTTTACCTCTCAGACCTATGGAGATGGAGTAAATTTATGTCCAAAGAAGAACTGGAACTCTTAATTGAAAACCAGATAGATAACTTTGACTATATTAAATTAAAAAGTTTTTGTACAAACAAAAGCAATGCAGACAAGATTAGGAGGGAAGCAATAAATTGGGAAATCATCTTTACATTTAAGGGTTCTGATAAAGGTCTCATCTCTAAAATATATAGAGAATTGTCTCATATTTATAAAAATTCAATCCATTCTCCAATCAATAAATGGTCAAAGGATATGAATCGACAATTTTTATAGGATGAAATTAAAACTATTTATAGTCGTATGAAAAGATGCTCCAAATCACTATTGATCAGAGAAATGCAAATCAAGACAACTGTGAGGTACCACTACACACCTCTCAGATTGGCTAAAATGACAGGAAAAGATAATGATGAATGTTGGAGGGGATGTGGGAAAACTGGGACACTAATACGTTGTTGGTGGAACTGTGAATGGATCCAACTATTCTGGAGAACAATTTGGAGCTATCCTCAAAACGTTATCAAACTGTGCTTACCCTTTGACCCAGCAGCATTTCTATTGGGCTTATATCCCAAAGAAATCATAAAGGAAGGAAAGGGCCCCACATGTGCAAGAATGTTTGTGGCAGCCCTTTTTGTAGTGGCTAGAAACTGGAAATTGAATAGATGCCCTTCAATTGGAGAATGGCTGAATAAATTATGTATATGAATATTATGGAATATTATTGTTCTGTAAGAAATGACCAGCAAGACAATTTCAGAGAGGCTTGGAGAGACTTGCATGAACTGATGTTGAGTGAAATGAGCAGAACCAGGAGATCATTATACACGGCAACAACAGTAGTATATGACGATCAATTGTGATGGACATGGCTCCCTTCAACAATGAAGTTTCAAACCACCTCCAATTGTTCATTGAGGAAAGCCATATACACCCAGAGAGAGGGATGTGAAATGTGGACCACAATATAATATTCTCATACTCCTTGATTGATGTTTGCTTACATTGTGTTTCCTTTATCTGATATGTCTTTCTTGTAGACACGATTTTTCTTGCACAACAATGATAAGTTTGGAAATATGTATACATATATTTGATTTGCCAATATTTTAACATAATTAACATGTAGTGGATATCCTGCCATCTAAGGGAGGGGTGGGGAGTTGGGGAGAAAAATTTGTAACAGAAAGCTATGTAAGGGTTAATGTTGAAGAATTACCCATACATATGTTATGCAAATAAAATAAAAAATTAAAAAAAGAAAGAATGTCTGATAACTAATAGTCGGAGTTTATCCACAGGCCAAGGATAAGAACGATGTATTCAATCCTACCTGGAGTCATAGCAATGACAGACAACTTTTCATATATCCTTTATAATTATCAATTCATTTAAGTTGGAAGACAATTGAGATATCATTTCCATTTTTAAAGTAAGTAAATGGTCTCAGAAAGGTAAAGTGAAAAAAAAGTGAAAAAAAATAGAAAGGTAAAGTGACTTCCTGATAGTAACTCCATAATTCTCTACCTACTAAATCACAAGAGTTTCCCAGTAGAACAGTACACATTTGATGTGGCCTTATTTTTTAATAAAATGCAGCACAATTGTGGGAGTTTCTGCATTCTCTTTGTGACTTTCAGGAATTAGTCAGGGAAAAAAATGGAGTTTTATGTGGGGAAGGTGGGCTTGCTCACAGACCTTTGGCAAAACTGGAATGGTTTTTCCCATACTGGGCTTCATGGTGGTTTCCCAGTCACCATCATGTTGGCAGGAAGGAAAGTGGGGTCCTTATTCAAATGTGACCATGAGATGGCAGGTGGGCCCCTAGGCAGATGGACACAAGAGCGCCTACTTCAAAGTATTTATTGTTTTAGAATTTAGGGAAGTTTGTGAAGAAAGCAATCAAACCCTCCTAAGTAGAATTAGGGAACTAGGGAAGGATGGTTTTTCATTAAATGTTGTTTTTCCACGTTCACTTCATTTACTCAGCTAAAACATGGCATTTGTTAGAATCTCATCACTTTCATACCTTCTTCATCATCTTCACCATCACCACCATCATCATCACCATCATCTTATTCATCATTATCACAGTGGATTTAAAGAGCTTAAATCAAATCTGACCTCCGATCTGTACTTTCTGTGTGGCCCAAGGCAAGTTGATTGTCCTCTCATTTCCTGTTTCCTCACCTGTGACATGGGGGGATTGACTTCTAATGTCCCATTCATCTCTAAATCTGTGAGCCTATGCTCTCTGATGCATATAATCTCATGCTTTATTACTTGGTTGGACAACATGCAATGGATATTATCTATGCAATGTGAAGTCCTTGTATGGGGGAAAATTTGTAAGGGAAAGCTTTGTAAGGATCAATGTTGAGGAACTACCCATACATATGCTATGCAAATAAAAAGCTTTAATAAAAAAAATTTAAAAAAAGAAAAACACTCTGCCCCAACCTATGAAGCAGATTGACAGTCTCCAATCCTCAGAGGAGCCTCTAATGGTAGCCCAGGATGCAATTTCAAAGCAGAATAAAAATGGAATGGAAGGAAATTATTTTAGAAATACAAATTTCTTGATTTTCTTCTCAATCAGGAAAGATTCACGAAGGTACGTAATTCATATGCAAGTAAATATTATGTAAGAGCTAGAATTTAAAATCCTTGAGAAAAAGTGAATTACTCAAATCAGGAATATTGGGTTTCTGCTAAAAGCAAACTTCTATGTCAGATATGCTAGCCAAATAGCATAGTTAATAGTTAAAGACTTTCAGAAAGACTATGTTTTTCACAGTTATGTGGTTTGAAAGTTTGCAAACAAATTTTCTTTAAAATTCTTTCTATTAAATTATTTCCTCCTGATAAGTAATAGTTCATAAAAGCTGAGTTAAAAGAGATCTCATAGGCCATCCCAAATTTGACCAAGAATTTCTCCTGCCCACTCAACCCCAAGAAGTGGTCATCCAAATTTGAAAATAATAATAATTCATAAAAATAATAGATTTTTCTATTGATACAGAATTCACATGGCATGTAAAATGCTTTCTTGTTCTTAGATTGCAATTTGTTTATCAAAATAATCTAAATGTTGAGGGGGTTTTTCCTCTTCTAAATGTTACTCTGTAACTTCAATTAAATTCACTAAATATTTACTGAGCATTTACTATTTTCAAGTGTTAAACAATGGAGATATGCATATCCAGAAAATAATGACTGCACTCTAGAAGCTTATACTGTTCTGCAGCATTTGTGTATCTCATGTTTTACCTCCAACCTTGATTCTTCCAACTGGACATACAATGACAAGCAGAAAGAGAAGAGGGTTTTATTTCATTTGATAAAATTCTAAATCGCAAAGGAACACCACCAAGCTGGGAATTTACCAGCCACAGTAGAATGTAAAAGTTTTCTGAATTCCATACTTTAAAACTTATCCTCATAGAATTCCCAACTTAATTTAGAGCCCAAGTCAAATGACCCTTATTCTCCTGGCCCTTGGCAAATGAGACTACAATTACTGTGAAAAGCAATGGCACATGATTTCCCACTGGTCACTCTTGAATCAAAGGAATTGGTAGTAGAGGTAGGGAGAGTTCTGCCCAAGTATCTCAGGCAGGATAATGTTATTCAAGCAATCTAGGCTAAATTGTATTTATATCTGTTGTCTTCACTTTCCAAGTTAGCAGGGAATGAGGCACATCCTAAAGATTATCAAATATGTAATAAGCCCTTAATTCTCAGAATCTGAGCTACATAAAAGCATTCCCTCTTAGGTCTTGAAGAGCAAAGGGAAGGCTTATAGATTAGAATATTTGATAAATATAGACATCCTCAAGGGAGCTTCCCGGTTCACTCTCTTATCATAGCAAAGGGTATTACATAACTGATTGAAACTATGAAGGGTACCATGAAGGGTTCCACAACATGAACAGGTTATAGTAGAGAGCCTTGATAAAAGATTATCCACTAGAAACAACGTGTAAACTGCTCCAATATCTTTGCCAAGAAAACTCCATGACTAAAGATATGAGCCAGAAGATGAGACTCTTAGGAAGGAAGGTATCCAAAATATTATTGGAGAAGAGTAGAAGACAATTACAAATAGTTCCAGAAAAAAAATGAAGCAGCTCTGCCAAATATTAAAAGAATCTCAGCTGCAGTTGTGTCTGGTGATAAAAGGAAAATCTAGTAACATAAAGATTGGTATTGCAAAGAAACCTGGAATGTAAGATCTATGAACCAAGGTAATGTAGTTGTGATCAAGTGGAAGATAAAAGGTTTAAATATGGCAATACAAGTCTATGCTCTAGGTGTTGATGCTGAAGGGGCCAGCGTTAATCAGTTCTATCCCAAACCAAGATATGGTTTAAATAGATTCATCATTTAGACATGTGACAATACAAGTAAACATTTAGTTCTACTATCAACAAATTCAGAGAGTAAGTAATAGTTTGCCTATCAGATCTTTGGAGAATAGAGGAATTTATGAACAAACAAAATATAGAACACATTAGGTAATGCAAAGTGGATAATTTTAATTACATTAAATTAAAAAAAGATTTTGCCTAAACAAAACCAATGCAATCAAGATGAGAAGGGAAGTGAAAAGCTAGAAAATCATTTTTGCAAATAGTGTTTTTGATAAAGACTTCATTTCTCATATTTATAAAGAAGTGAGTTAAATTAATAAGAATTCAAGTTATCACCCAATTGATAAATAGTCAAATAATATGAATGGGCATTTTTCAGATAAAGAAATTAAAACTATCCATAGTTATATAAAAATGCCCTAAATCATTGTTGATTAGAGAAATGAAAATTAAAACAACTCTGAGGTAGTGCCTCACACCTATCAGATTGGCTAAGACTACAGGAAAAGATAATGATGAATGTTGGAGGGCATGTGGGAAGATTAAAACATTAATGCATTGTTAGGGAAGTTGTGAACTGATCCAATCATTCTGGAGCAAATCATAACTATTCCCAAAGGGGTATAAAGCTATGCATACCCTTTGATCCAGCTGTCTCGATATTAGGGCTATATTCAAAAGAGATCATAAAAAAGGGGAAAGGATCCACATGTGCAAAAATGTCTGCAGCAACTGTTTTTATTGCGGCATGAAACTGAAATTGAGGGGATGCCCATCAGTTGGGGAATGGCTGAACAATTTGTGGTATAAGAATTTAATGGAATATTCTTGCTCTATAAGAAATGATGAACAGGCTAATTTCAGAAAAAATCTGGCAAGATTACATTAACTGATGCTGAGTGAAGTGAGCAGAACCAGAACATTGTACATGATAACAACA
>JAJPUD010025923.1:0-17065 GCA_023553655.1 Myrmecobius fasciatus
GCTGGGCCAGGGCAGGAAGGTAGAGAGGGAGGAGGCCGAAGGGCAGAGAGCGCGGGTTTGCCGGAAACCCGGCCCCAGGGCTGGGTGTGAGCGAGGCCGCAACCGAGAGGCCGTTATCCGGGCTCCAGGGGCTGAGGGGGAGAGGCGTCGGGATGGGCTAAGGTTCCCGAGTCGGGGGGCGGTGGTGAGGGTGGGTGCTTACCGGTCGAGATAGCGACACTCCATAGGAGCGCGAACCACAGCAGGAACCGCATCCTGCGGCAGAACACTGCGCTTCCGCCCACGCACCTTCTCGCGAGAGTAGCGGGCTCGCGGCGGGATCTCTATGTCACTCCGCCTAATCACTCCGGCTTCCCGCCCTCCTTCCAGAGAGCGATACCAAGAGCTCGCGCTCTCCCCGCCTCTTTGGGGCGTGGCCAGGGGTGTGGCCTCCTCAAACGGTTTTGCGGCTACTGTTTCATCTAAGGCCATCTCGGGTCGTCCTGGTCCCTATCTGGCTATGGACCCTGATGGCTGGGGGGAGGGGAGGGGAAAAGGAGGGGGAGGGAGGAAAAAGGGGAGGAGGGGACGCAGGAAGTGAGGCAGGTCACCTTGCCCAGCCCTCCCCCACTCAATCCGATTCCCTTGCATGTCATGGCATCACCTCCCTGATGTCATGGTCCTCTTCCAGAACGAAGGACAAACCACAAGTTCCCTGAGGTAGAGCCCCTTCTAGGGGCTGGTTTACTTAGAGATAGCCCGCCTATAAGGACCGAGTTCAAATCCTGCCTCCGATCCGTCCTGGCTAAAAGTCACTTCACCACCCAGCGATCTCGAGGTCCCTCTCTGGGAGAGGGGGCGTCCTGCTCTGCTGACCATTTCCCCCCTGGATGTCCGGGAGACAGCTTATACTCCTAGGGCCCAAACAGAGCTGCTGATTTTTCCTCCGAAGCCTTCCTCCTGTTCTCTTCCCCATTACTGTGGAAAGACGGCATTCCCATCCTCCCAGTCCGTCAGACTCCCCACCTTGGAGACAGGCTGGAGTATTCCCTCATTCTCCTCCCCCGTATCTGGGTGGGTGCCAAGGTCTGTCCCTCTCACCGCAGCAGAATCTCTCGTGGATTTCAACTCGGCAGTCTCTTTCTCTCTTAGATTTCACCCCTGCAGCCTCTCTCCTAGATTTCATCTCTGCATCATCTCTGCTAGATTTCACCCCTGCAGCCTCTCTCCTAGATTTCACCCCTGCAGCCTCTCTTAGATTTCACCCCTGCAGCCTTTCCCAACATAATGCAAATGGGGCAAAGTGATTAGAGAGGAGAGGTCCAGAGAATGAGATGAATCAGGAGTGAAGTGAGCGCCCTAAGGACTCTCCTGAAGGGACAATACAGATCAGAGTCACTAATCAAGAGACTGGGAATTAAGGGGTTCGAGATAGAATTGAAGTTAAAAAAGCAGATAACAGACTCTAACCCAGTTGTTCAAACAACAAGAGATGCTAGAATTCTCCAGTAAACAATTTCCTGTGTTTTACAATACTGGACGCAGCAATGGGGTAGAAAAGAGAGACCTGGCTTAAGAGTAGAGAAGACTGTTTTGCCTTTGTGTGATCTTGGTGGAGGTAACACTCCAAGATTCTAAGGCGGAGAAGGGACTGATCTTCACTGATAGACGAAATTTCCTTACTTGGAGACTTGGAACTCCCTACAGCAATGGATGGAATCACAAGTCAGGGCCCCAAAATTCCCCATCAAAACTCCAAAATATTAGATTGTGTCCTCTCAGGACTGCATCCTCCATGCAGTAAAACTTTTCTTCTGGCCTCAGGGAAGATGATGATAGCTGTTTGCCCACCCTATAAGAAAACCCTAGATGAGCCTAAAAACCCTTTACTAGTTCTCCCTCAGTGGCTTTACTCAACTGGATCCAAGAGGAAGATGAGAGACCAGCACCTGATTTCCAGCCTACTCAGCTACCAAGAAGGCCTGTTTTTAGAACAGAGAGAATAAGGGCATTCAAGAGAATTGAAATTAAGCCAGGGATTTGCTTCAGGGCATCAAACTAAGTGGGCACTAACAGTATCTGTAAGCCTTCTATGGCATGAAGACAACAAAGTTTAGCACCTCCTTAGCAAGAATAGTTAGCAAAAAGAAACTAGAGTAATTGAGGGGAGTTCTCACCTGTCCACCTTACTTTCCCAGCACAAGAAAGTCCAGTAGCTCTTTGCTGGCAAAAACCAGTCCCTGCCCTCAAGAAAAGGATAATCTTTAATTCTTTAGGATAAAATACAAACTTTTCAGCTTAACATTTAGAGCTCTTCATAGTATGGCTCTGGATTCTCTTTCCTCAATTTACTTTTTATTACTTTTGTAAACACATTAGACCAGTAGTTCTCAAAATGTTATTGAAGTCCCTGGAAGTCCCCAAGACCCTTTGGGGGTAGTGGTATGTGCAAACAACTCTTTTCATAATAATACTAAAATATTTTAATTATCAATGTGGTAAATACTCAGTCAGATAAACAAAAGCTCTTTGAGGAGCTATTCTCTAATTTTTTTTTTCTTTTTACTGAGGCACTGGGGTTAAGTGACTTGCTCAGGGTCACCCAGCTAAGGAAGTATTAAATGTCTGAGATCTGATTTGAATTCAGGTCCTCCTGACTTCAGGGCTGGTGCTCTATCCACTGCATCACCTAGCTGCCCCTCTTCTCTAATTTTCAAGAAGGCAAAGGGGTCCTATGAACAAAAACTGTAAACCACTGCCCTAGACCATCCAGCAAAAATCACCAGTTTGGAGTTCCTCCAGCTTCCTGTTCCATTATCTATCTCCATGTATTTGCATAGGCTGTTCCCCAAATTTGGGAAACACTTCCTCCATCCCAGAAGCTTCTTAGCTTCCTTCCAGGCCCAGTGGAGGGGCCACCTCCAACAAGTAATCTTTTCCCCAAATCCCTCTCACTCACTATCAGTATTTTCTCTTGCCTCTTTCTGTTCCTCCTCAAAATTACTGTGCAAATTCTACATGTTATACTCCTCTTACTATTAAAATTCAAATTTCACCAGAAAACCCAAACTCAGCACATATCTGCTAATACCATTACTGCAGCAAAGAACTGGAAATAAAAGTCTCATCTGTTGACTGGAGAACAGCTACACAAACTCTTCTATGAATGTTATGGATTATTGCTAACATGTAAGGGATGATGGATTTGAGGAGTATGGAGAAGCATGGAAAGACACATTAAAAAAAGCAGAGTAAAATGTAACAATATCACCCCTCAGCTGCCACTTATTATGTGCCAAGAGGTTTTTTTTGGTTTTGTTTTATTTTTGCTGAAGCAATTGGGGTTAAATGACTTGCCCAGGGTCACACACCCAGGAAGTGCTAAGTGTCTGAGATCAGATTTGGACTTAGGTCCTCCTGACTTCAGGCCTGGTGCTCTACCCACTACACCACCTAGCTGCCCCATGTGCCACGAGTTTTACAAACATTAATTCATTTGATCCAACAGCCCTAGGAGGTAAGGGCTATTATTATCCCCATTTTACAGATAAGAAAACTGAAGCAGACAGAGGTGCGATGAATTGCCCAGCACCACACAAGTAGTAAGTGCCTGTTGTCTGATTTGAATTCAAATCTTCCTAACTCTGCACCCAGTGCCCTATCCACTGTATTACCCAGCTGCCTAAGTAGAACCAGTAAAAATAATATAATCCACAAATTGAGCATTTATTAAGTTTTTATTTTATTTATTTATTTATTTATTTTTTTGCTGAGGCAATTGGGGTTAAGTGACTTGCCCAGGGTCACACAGCTGTTACGTGTCTGAGACCAGATTTGAACTCAGGTCCTCCTGACTTCAGGGCTGGTGCTCTATCCACTGCGCCACCTAGCTGCCCCCCACTCATTAAGTTTTTAATATGTGTCAAGCACCTGGCTTCATTCAGACCACACAAATGTGTACACATGCACACACACACACACACACACACACACACACACACAGTAAGTAGGAGACGGGCCAGGACCCACGATTTCACTAATACAAAGGATTCCCAGGTGAGGAGCTTCTCTGTAATGTATAGTTTTCAAGAGCCACCTAAAGCAGTTGGAGGTTAAATGACATGTCCAGGATCACCCAGTCTCCAAGCTGGGTCTTGAACCCAAGCTTCCTAGCTTCAGGTCAGCTCTATATCAACTGAGCCATTGCTATCTTGCAAAAATTAAGCAGGTTCCCTAGCTGTGTGACCCTGGGCAAGTCACTTAACCCCAATTGCCTCAGCAAAAAGCAAAAAAAAAAGAAATTAAGCAGGGAGAGCAGCTAGATGGCTCAGTGGATAGAGCACCAGCCCTGAAGTCAGGAGGACCTGAGTTCAAATCCAGCTTCAGACACTTAATACTTCCTAGCTGTGTGACCCTGGGCAACCCTATTGCCTCAGGAAAAAAATTAAGCAGGAGGGGAGGGAGTGAGATCAGAAAGGGCTTCACACAGAAGGGAGCACTTTTGATGGACATCAGGGATTCTAGTCCATCAATCAATTAGCACGCATTTATTAGATGCTTCCTATGTGCCAGGTACTGTGGCTATAAAGAAAGGGAAAATCATCTTTGCCCTGGGAGAGCACAAATTCAACAGCCTGAGTAACTGTACACACAAGTTTGCTGCTGTCCTTTGTACTCAGAGGACCAAATTGCCATCATTACGTTGGGGTCAAGGTGCAGCATGTCCAGCTATGGCTTTTTAGACCAAGAGGAGCTCGGAAGGTTCTACTCTAGGCTGGGCACAAATAGCTAGCTGTATGGACATTTGTGGCAGAGATGTCTCTAATTTTGTGCAGTTCACCCTGCTTTTGAGTTTCTACAATTCTGCAGAGCACATTCTTGGAAGTGGGCACACCACGCCGGGCAGTTCTGTGCCAGGGTGGCCCATGTCTTATAAGGGATTCAAAGTTCTTCAGAGAGACCTTGAGAGTGTCCTGGTATGACTTCTGACCTCTGGGCGAGTTCCCTGTAAAATAGCCATTCAGGCAAATGCATTTTGGGCATTCAGACAACGTGGCTTCCCATCGGCGTTGTGCTCCCTGCAGTAGAGTTTGGCAGTTCAGCCTGAGACAGGATCTCCGTGACCAGCACCCTATCCTGCCAGGTGATCTTTGGACTCTTCCTAAGACAATTCAATTGGACGTGGTTCAGTTTTCTCGTGTGACACTGGTAGACTGTCCAGGTTTCACAGGCGTGCACCAATGAGATCAGTAGAGCAGCTCTGTAGACCTCCAGTTTGGTAGTCAGTCTAATACCTTTTCTCTCCCACACTTTTTTTTTTTTTTTTTTTTTGGGAACAAGCAAGAGCACTAGGGTCTAAGTGGATTGTGATCTCAGAGGATGAGGCAGAGAGGGTTGGAGGAGAACAGGAAAGTCCTCCTGAAAAAGCTGGGATTTGATTTGAATTTTGAAGGAAATCTGGGAAACTAAGGTAAGGGTAAAGGTATAACCAAATACATGGGGAGGAGAGATGGGGGGCTATGCCCCAAGAGCTGCAAGGAATAGAGCGTGTGGAGGACAGTAAAGCTGTAAGAAGGCTAGAAAGGCCAGAAGGGCTTTAAATTCTAAAGGGCTTCGTATTTGATCTCAGAGGGAATACTGAGTGGGAAGGTAACATAGCCAGAAGTCTGTTTTAGGAAACTCTCCTTGACAGCAGAGTGGAGCATGGATTAGCCAGAGGAGAGCTCTGAAGCTAGAAGCAAATGCAATAGTCCAGACAAGAAGTAATAAAGAGCTGAAGCTGAGCTGTGGCCATGTGAATTGAGAGAAGGGAATATATGTGAGATGCTAGGACACTAAAAGGGTCAAGATTTATCTATAGATTACCTATATGGGGCACATGGGAGAGAGCTGTCAAAAATGAAAGCTGGGGTACCCGGGAGGAGGATGACATCCACAGTGGTAATAAGGGATAGTTGGAAAGGGACGTCTTCAGGGAAAACTGAACTCTGTTTTGGACACATTGAATATGAGCTACCTCTGGGACATGGGACATCGCTTTGAGATGTCCAAAAGGCAGTTGGTGCAATGTGGCAGAAGATCAGGAGAGAGACCAGAGCTGGATTTGTACCTATGGGAACCACGTACGTAGAGCTGATCACTGAACCCAAGGGAGGTCACCAAGTGACAAAATAGAGAGCAAAAAGAGTAGAGTGCCCGGACCAGAACCTTGAAGGATACCCACAGTTCATGGGCATGTCATGGATGGAGAACCAGTAACGTTGACTTGGATAAAGAAGTTGGCACACTGAGAGAACCAGAAGGGAATAGTGCCATGAAAACCTAGAGAGGGACGTGTATACAGGAGGAGATACTGAGTGTTAGATTCTGCTGAGAGGTTTAGCTTGTATGCTCTGACTCTTCTCTTCTAGAGCCAGACAAGCTACATTTCCTCTGAGGATTCTGGTTATTCAGAAGGATTATGGGAGACGTTTTCTTTACTGTCATTTTCTGGAGTCCTCACTGGCTTTATTGCATCAAGGCCAGTCCCTACCATTCCATTTGCATAATTGCTAATAGTACCACAGGGCAAGGGAGCAGAGGATAGAAGAGGGTGTGGAATTGAATTGGTTCTCCAAGGGGAAAAGTATAGCCAGTGTAAAGATAATGGCATTAGATTTGGGCTCCTTGAAAGAAGGGACTACTTTTTGGGGGGTATCTATCCCTAGCACTTAACACAGTATCTAGCACATAGTAGGTGCTTAATAAAGGCTTACTAAATTGACTTGAGTATTGGAGCTGTGTGAAGACACTAGAAGCAGAAGTGTCTAGCTGACAATAAATCTAACTAAATTCAGCTCAAGTTTCTGATTGGATTAACTCTAAAGCTTATTAAAAAAAGAACTGACAGATTGGCCAAAATGACAGGAAAAGTTAATGATGAATGTTGGAGGGGTTGTGGGAGGGCTGGGACACTGATGCATTGTTGGTGGAGCTGTGAACGGATACAGCCATTCTGGAGAACAATTTGGAGCTATGCTCAAAAAGTTATCAAACTGTGCATACCCTTTGACCCAGCAGCATTTCTATTGGGCTTATATCCCAAAGAAATCATAAAGGAAGGAAAAGGCCCCACATGTGCAAGAATGTTTGTGGCAGCCCTTTTTGTAGTGGCTAGAAACTGGAAATTGAATAGATGCCCTTCAATTGGAGAATGGCTGAATAAATTATGGTATATGAATATTATGGAATATTATTGTTCTGTAAGAAATGACCAGCAAGATGATTTCAGAGAGTCTTGGAGAGACTTACATGAACTGATGCTGAGTGAAATGAGCAGAACCAGGAGATCATTATACACGGCAACAACAGTACTATATGACGATCAATTCTGATGGACATGGCTCTCTTCAACAATGAAATGTTTCAAACCACCTCCAATTGTTCACTGAAGAAAGCCATATACACCCAGAGAGAGGGATGCGAAATGTGGACCACAACATAACATTCTCATACTCCTTGATTGATGTTTGCTTACATTGTGTTTCCTTTATCTGATATATCGTTTGTGTAGATAAGATTTTTCTTGCACACCAATGATAAGTTTGGAAATATGTATACATATATTCGATTTGCCAATATTTTAACATAATTAACATGTAGTGGATATCCTGCCATCTAGGGGAGGGGTGGGGAGTTGGGGGGAAAAACTTGTAACGGAAAGCTATGTAAGGGTTATTGTTGAAGAATTACCCACACATATGTTATGCAAATAAAATAAAAATTTAAAAAAAAAAAAAAAAGAACTGACAGTAGGTAGAGTGTTTTACCGGCCTGCATTCAAAAAGACTTAAATCTTCCTAAGTTCAGATCTGGTATCAGATACTTCCTGGCTGCGTGACCCTGGACAAGTCACATAACCTGTCTGTCTCAATTTCCTCACCTGTCAAATGAGCTAGAGAAGGAAATAGCAGAATATTCCAGTCTCTTTGCCAAGGAAACCTCAAATGGGGTCATGAAGAGTTGGACAGCACAGAGGTGACCTCCAAACTAGCCTGTCTATTCTTGTTTGTATGTAGTCCATCACTTTTGTCTCCCCCCATTGGATGGTGAACTCTTTGAGAACCGGGACTGTACAGTTTTTGTATCCCCAGGACTTAGCATGGTGCCAGGTATATTAGGTGCTTAATAAATGCTTATGGGCTGACAGACTCTTATTTCCCAGGGTTTGGCTGTACAGAAATAGACGCTGGGCTGGTGCTGCTGGTAAGACCCAAGTGAGAAGCTGCCTGCGTGCAGAGCTTGGCTATGAGGGCTTGGGGGCTATATGGCCACAACACAGGATTAAATGAAAGCTGGAAGGGACATCACTATTCAGCTACTCCAACCTTCTTACTTTACAGATGGAGACAGGTTGAGTGACTTACTTGCCTCTGGTCACGATCTTGCTGACGCAAGCTGTGGATAATTCTATGTTGCTACCTCCTCTCAGGGACCTGATTAAAAAACAAAAACCCAAAACACTAGGCAATAGGGAGCCGAAGAGAATATGTAGGCAAGAGATGACGTATCCGAATCCATTTTGGGGAGTGAGGTTGCAATTGTGTGTGTGTGTGGGCATTTCAAGCTAAAGATACATTCAATTGTGGCTGTGATTCGCAATGACTCCTGGCATTGGGGAATGGGGGGCTCACTTTACCTGAATAATTTGTAATTTAGGGAACTTGGCTGGTAGTCAGCCTTCTGACAAACAGAAATGCATTTGCCCTAAACAAAGGGAGGAAATAGCTTACAGATCCTATCGTGACCCACAAGTCCCGGGGTCTTTTCCCTACCTTTGAAACTGCTCTACAGGCAGGACCCGTTCTGGAGGGGGAAGTGAAGGCATTCAGCTGGCGTCAGGGATTTCTCCCAGCTAACGCCCTCTTTTTCTAAAGGACGAGTTAGGGTGGCTGTCCTTCATGTGAACATGTGATCGATTTCCTCAATGGGAGGCACTCCCAGTATGGGAACTGGCTTTACCAGCAGCAACTCTTGATCTCTCTCTCTCTCTCTCTCTCTCTCTCTCTCTCTCCCTTCCTCCTTCTCTCCTTCCTTCTCTTTCTTCCCTCCATCTATCCCTCCCTCCGCTTTCTTCCTTCCCTCCCTTTCTTTCCTCCATCCATCTTTCCCTTTCTTTCTTCCCTCCCTCCTTCTCTCTCTCCCCCTTCCTCTCTTGCTCCCCCCCCTCACACACACACACACACACACACACACACACACACACACACACACACACACACACCAGGTTTCAAGCTGGAAAGAGAACTTGCCTTCATTATACAAATGAAGCCCACAGAGCTAAAGTCATTTGCCCCGACTCCCTCAGGTACCAAGGAGCCAGATTCAAACTCAGGTCTTTTTTGAGCCTCAAATTGGTGGATTCTTTTCGATGCCCACCCGACCCAGCTCCCTGCCTAGAGGAGTCAGACTTTTTGTATCTCTGTCCACAGGACTTAGGACGCCATCTGGTCTGATCTAGATCCTTACGATTGTTTGAGCTGAGCAAGCCTGGCAGAAATTCAATGGTGTCCGGAACTCATATGACTAGAGTCAGAGGCTGGCTTTGAACCGCTTCCTGCCCCCCCCCTCTCCCCACCAGATCTGCTTCCTCGGGGCTTTACTAATCTCAAACCTTTCAGGTATTTCAGGTATCCAGGCCTGGGGGAGCCCCTGCTTCTAAGGGGCAGAAAAAAGCAAACATGGCCCCCAAGGACATGCTCGGCTAAGAAAATCATTCAAATGGATCTGGCAGATCCCGGGAAGCGCCAGGGCTCATGCTGGCCCTTTGGACATAGGAGCCTGGCTGGCCTCCTCCCCGCCACCCTGCCCAGTGGGAGGACACACTGTGGGTCATAATTCCCAGAACCCAGTGTGCGGCAGGCTCACTGTGGGTATTTATTTGCCCATTAAATTAATGGTTGAATGGAAGGCACATATATCCAGAAGGGCTCTTGCAACTGCAATTTTATTTTCTTTTGTGAAAATAATGTGACAATTGGGAGTTCAAATTGCTCCAAAGACATAAAAACAAAACAGAAATACACACAAAAAGAAGCATGGTAGGGGGTAGGGAGCTGAGAGGGAGGGTCTCAGAACTTTGGCAGACTATGTTAACCGGCCCTCACCAAGGGGCCAGGACTCGGGGTCCAATCCTTTCCCCGGGACCGTGAGGATGAGGTTTGGACTGGTCACGGAAAGAAAGAAAATACAATTTGTGGAGAAGGTGTCTCACATTTGTACAGCTCCAAACACTGAGGGTCAAACGCTCCAAAGGAGCCCTCTTGTCGGAAGAGGAAAGGGGAGAGACTCCGGTCCTAGCCATCGAGTCTGAAAGGGGGTGGCGGGGCGGGGGAGCAAGTAGATAATCCCACTGAGGACAGGGGCTAGTGGAGTCATTAGAATTCAGCTTCTTGGCGGACGGCTTAGCACCAGGCAGAGGACCAAGGCTGGGGGAGTAGAGACACGAGGTATCCCGGACACTGAGAGCTGAGGATGGGAAGGGCGAGGGGTTACAGACATGCAGACCAGAGAGGAGAGGGAGGGTTAGCGGTCCGAGGGATGGGGCTCGGGGCAAGAGAGCTGTCTCTTCTGCACAGGTCAGTCCACCCTAGCACAGAGAGGATAACAAACTACTTCTCAGGTTTTTTTTTTTCCTTGTCTTCTTTTTTTTTTTTCCTTTTTTAATTTTTTTTTTATTTAAAAAAAAAAAAGCTCTTGAAATCAGCTACCGTTTACATCTACAAAGAGTAAAGCGCCGCTGTTACCGGACACTTTACCGAACAGTCCAGAGTGGTCAAATATTGACCAATAAAGTTTCCTTTTGATTTGTTCTGAATCGCTACTTCTGGAGGAGCCCCTTGGCAGCAAGGAGAAGATGGGCCGGGGCTGGCTTTAGTGAGCAGGTTTGGTGACCAAGGACAGAGGCTGGGCCTGCAGGGCATGGAGGGGGGCCTGGAAAGAAGGGGGGGAAGTCAACAGAGCGGTGGGCACGGAGCTGAGGGGGAGGGGCCGGGAGAGGAGGGGGGGCTGGCTGCCCAGGGGGCTGGCGGCAGCGGCGGCCGCCTTGGCGGAGAGGAAGGCGGCTGAGTGGAGGGCCAGCTGGGCCCGGGCCTCGGGCTTGGTGGTGAGGGAGAGCGGCTGCGCTTGCTCCGAGTGAGTGGCTGCCGGGGCGGCTGGGGAGGCCAGCGCAGCAGAAGGGGTGGCTGGGGAGTCCAGCATGCTCCCGTGGGAAGAGGCGGGGCTGTCACAAGGCTTCTCAGGTGGCGGGTAGTGTAGACACGGCTTCTTGTTCCTGGAGGTCAGGGCGCCTGTGAGAAAACAAGGGGGAGCTTTAGGGGCAGGCGGATTTGCCCGTAACTGCCTCAGTTTCCTCCTCTGTAAAATGAGGAATCTAAGCGGCCAAGTTGTATGGTGAGGGAGGCCCAGGAAACAGAGGGCTGGGCCTGCAGTCAGGAGAGCAATTATGAAGCTCCGTGACTCTGGCCAAGTCACCTGACCCCTTCCTGCCTCAGTTTCCAGAAGTGTAAAATGGGGATAGTAACAGCATCTATCTACTGAGGTCATTGTAAGGACCAAATGACATAATATTTGTGAATCATTTAGCAGAGTGCCTGCCATAGAGGCGCTTAAGAGATGCTTAATTTTTTTCCCAAGGGGATAGGTTAGAGGCAGCCAGAAGACCCGAGTTCAAATCTAGTCAGACGCTTATTAGCTGTGTGACTTTGGGCAAATGCCTTACCCACTGAGACTCAGTTGCCTCATCTTTACAACGGGCATAATAAGAAACACCAATAACATAATTATCCTGAGAATCAAGTGAAGAGTATGCTTGTAAAACACTTTGGAATCCTTAACACGTGATTTAATTACCAGTTGTTATAATAATAACAATGTAATAATATGATGTTATATTAATAGTAACATAACAATGATAAAATTACCAACTACAATAATATTATCATATTATTACATTATGCTATATTATAATAATACAATAATGATACAATTACCAGCTATAATAATATAATATTCTGTTATAATAATATAATAATGATATAATTGCCAGCAATGATAATATTATAGGTTATATTATATTATCATGACAATGATAATATAATTATGATATAATCACCAGCTATAATCATCCCTGTCTCCTGAAATGCAAGGATCTCTGGGGAGGACAACAAGCCTCTGATAACAGAATAAGTGTTGAAGAAAAAAGGCTCTAGACTTGACCTCTGTAAGAACTGGGTTCAGATCACCTTGGACACCTATGAGGTAAGGGATTTGACTGCTCTGTGCTTCTGTTTTCTCATCTTTGAAATGGGGATAATGATAATGATGACAATGATAAATGCCAGTTCTGACCCCCTCACTGAGTTTCGGGACATCAAATAATGACTGTCAGGTCCTCTGCAAACTTCAAAGCCTCATGTAAAGGTCATACTAAGGTACGGTTATCTCTCTGGAGTCTGGGAAATGAGGCATCTGCAATATTCACGGCTGTAGGAAGGGGGAAGTTACTGCCGTGGCATCTGCTGTCCAGCAGTTCCTAGGATTGAGAGTGGGCTCCATCCAACCTCCTTCTCACATAGATAATGAAGCAGAAGTCCAGAAGGTGACCTGCTCAATGTCACCCAGGGAGATTGGAACACTGGACACCAGGCTCAGGGCTCTTTCCTCATTCTGTTCCCACAGACACTTCTAAAATCCATTAAGCCTTGGAAAGCGCTTTCCTCACTGTGCTTAGCAGTGGCACATGGTAGGTGCTTTACATGTTTACTGACTGACTGCCTGACAGCAGGGACAGAGAGCTGGTCTCAGAGTAGGGAAGCCCAGGCTCCGCCACACATTGGCTGGGTGACTCTGGGCAAGTCAGTCCTCTCCGTGCGCCACAAGTGCACTGTGCTCCGGCAGCGAAAGCGGAGGACTGGCTTGGAACCCTAATGGGAGGCAGAATACTGACCATCGTGCCCATTTTACAGAGGAGTCAGTGACCTGCCGAGAGTTACAAATATTGCCTACAATGCTTCCTCCGCCGTACAGGACAGAGGACGCGGCTCCTCCTTCGGTCTCCGTGACCCAGGGCCCCACACCTGCCCGTCCCTAGAACACCTCATGTGGCCCCAGACCCCATCAAGGAGGGGCGTGTGTGGGCTATGTTCGGAGAAATGGGGAACAAGGCAAAGAGGGGCTCACTTTCAGCCTCTTGAACTTGCGGCTGCGGCTGCGGCGGAGGCTGGGACAGCTGCTTCTCACGTTTTCTCTTCTTCTTCTTGCCCTGAAAAAGGAAGCCCATAGAGGGATGATGGCATTAGAGACATGGCGGCCGTGGCCCAGTCTGGAAGAGCCGGCAGGAAGAGAAGGTAGGGAAGGAAGCTGTGTTCTAAGCCCAAATTTCCTTTCTAACTTCTGTCCTTGCCGGGGTCCCCCAGACTCTTAGTCCTCCCCTCTTCGGTAACTTCCCTTCTAATCTTTACCTTATGGGCTTAGAGCAAGGAAAGGCCTTGCTCTGCTAAGAATTACTCCTTTTTTTAAAAATTTTGAATAATAGTTTTAATTTTCAAAATACATGCAAAGATAGTTTTCAACATTCCCTTTCAAAACCCCGTGTTTCAAGTTTTTCTCCCTCCCCTCGGCAGGGGAGATTTCTCCCCAGCAGTCAGTCAACCAACATTTCTTTATCACTTTCTATGCCACAGAAACTGAGTCAAGCTATCCAATAAATGTTAGACATAGCCCTCTTACTCCCAAGAGGGATTTGACTTGTGCCGCTTGGCCCTGGACGGGCAGACTCAGGGGCGATAGCGGAAGTCACAGAAATTTAATCCGGGGCTCAATGGCTTGGAAAAAGCTGCCTTCTCACGAGGCCTTGGAAAGTGGACATTGAGGTCACCCTTAATGGAGGTCATCCATCAAAGGCTCGCACTCTTATTTAGGTGGGTGCCGGGCTAACTGTTCCCAAGTTCCCTTCTAACTCTGGGATTCTGAGGATGTAAAGCCAAGGTGAATTCTGGGACTTAAGACCACCTGACAGCATCCTAAGTTTCCCAGTGAGGACTTTTCTCTCCCTAGACCCGCACTGTGAGGAGGGAACTCCATCTCCCTATGCAGAGAAGCCCCTGCCCGGCAACGTCAATCTTAGGAGCAACGAGAGATCGAATCACCTGCCCAGAATCACAGGCTCCATACGTCTTTAGATCTTGGCTCTAAAGCCAGCTGACCACCTAACCCTAATGCCCAAGCCTGCCTAAAGCTTCCCGATGCCCGGTCTTTGGTGACTCTTACAAAGCTTCTCCTGGAGGACACTTACGTAGTTGTCCCGGGCTGACCAGGTGGGATAGAGCTGCGAGTGAAGCTGCCTCTCTTTGCGGGCCAGCTCATAGTACTTGGCCTGTTCTTCCCTCGAGAGCGAGTGCCACTGGGGGAGAAAAGAAAAGACCAGGAGTTGCATGGGCTGGAAGGGAAGAGATTTCTCCCCAGCAGTCAGTCAACAAATACTTCTTTTCTTTCTTTCTTTTCTTTTCTTTTCTTTTTTTTTTCTTTTTGCTGAGGCAATTGGAGTTAAGTGACTTGCCCGGGGTCACACAGCTAGGGAATATTAAGTGTTTGAGACCAGATTGGAACTCAGGTCCTCCTGACTTCAGGGCTGGGGCTCTATCCATTGTACCACCTAGCTGCCCCAACAAACACTTCTTTATCACTTTCTAGGTCACAGAAACCAGGTCAAGTGTGGAGATCCAAAGTGTCAGGGGCATGAACCATCCCACCCCTCAGGGAGCTTACCTTCTAAGGTGGGAGCTAAGTTCTAAGTGACTTCAGAAATACACAATGTAGACAGAGAGATGGAAGGGGAAGGCACTAGGTGCTGGGGGAAGCCAGAAAGAAGGAAGTCAGGAGGGAGAGAGGAAGAGGAAGAGGAAAGGCTCGGGGGACAGAGTGCAAAGTCCTGGGGGCAAAGGATGGACACAGGTGTGAAACATGCTGCAGAGAATGGACAAAAGTCCAGGTTAAGAAGAGTTTTAGGTGCCAAACAGAGGTTTTGATATTTGATTGTGGAGGCAATGGGGAGTTCCTGAAGCTCCTTCCCTGGGGCAGGGCGTTACTATTATCCAAGCCCAGAAAAATCACGTTGGCAGCTTGGCTGAGTGAGGACGGAATGGACTCGAGGGAGGGCGGAACAAGACCCTGCCTTTGTATGAGAACCCTACCATGGAGAAAAATCACCTTCGGGAGTGGGCAATCATGGAGGAGACTCTCTCTGGCCTGGCCTTTACTTCCTCCGGGGACAGGGACATCAGGTCTCATGCCCAACCACAGATAAATTTATTTAATGCTTACTCTGGTTGCCAAGTACCGAGGACACACAAAAAAGGATCTGTCCTCAGAGCTTATATTCTGATGGAAAATTCTCAATGTTCAGCTGGATTATGAGTCCAAAGACCAAGGGAAAAGTGATTCCACTGCTCATATCCTCTCACCCAGAGATCTCACTGCCAAGCGCCAAGGAACTCAAAGATAGGAAAGGTGGCACAGTGGATAGAGCACCAGCCCTGAAGTCAGGAGGAACTGAGTTCAAATCTCATCTTAGACACTTAACATTTTCTAGTGTGTGACCTTGGGCAAGTCACTTAACTCCAATTGTCTCAGGAAAAAAAATCAAAGATAGGAAAGTCATACATTTGCCAAAATATTCACAATGACACTTTGTATGGTAGCCAAAAAACGAGAAACACAGTGGTTGGGGAACGGAATTGGAGAATGGCGGACCGAATAATGGCACAGAAAGACAATGGGATTAATTGAGCTGTAAAAAAAAAAAGGTGATTATGAAAGATTAAGAAAACCCTGAAAAGTCTTACTTATGTTAGCTGATGCAAAACAGACAAATAGAAATAGGAACATCATACACACATTGACTCTCACAATATAAATAAAACAAAGCTACACATAATGACAATGACTGATCCTGGCAGTGGAGAATGACATATTGACAATGATGGAATATGAAAATAAGATATGACAAAATAGAATTAAATAATTGCCACTTTTCATTAGAAAGGTGTGTATAATGCTACAGATGCTGTTAGGTACTTATTTTTAACTTCATCCCAGGGGAAGGATCCTTGGGGCAGAATTGAAGGGAGCAAATTCAGAAATAACTGTGATATCAAAACAAAAGTTGTTTTTTTGTTTTCTTTTGTTTTTTTTGCTGAGTCAGTTGGTATTAAGTGACTTGCCTAGGGTCACATAGCTAGGAAGAAAAAAAAAAAGGCTTCAAAAGAACTTAACAATAAAAAAGGAATAAAAAAGCCACTTAGGATTCAGTGTGATAATAATGGAAATGATGGTGATTTAAAAAAAAAAGAATCTTTAAGCTGCTTTAAGCTATAATAAAGGCAGTGGGAAACGTGGGAGATACCTACCCTTCTTCCCAGGATCTGGTTGATCGCTGCGCTCTCTTTCAGCGTACACTCGGCGACCACCTTGGCCCTCATCTCCTTCATATATAACATGAAGGCATTGAGAGGCTTCTTCACATGGGGCTTCTTCTCTTCTTCCTTTTTCACCGTCACTGGGGATTTCCTGAGAACAGATGGGATTAGATAACATTTGGGAATCCTCACTGACCCATCCGTGGGGATGACCTGTTCACTCTTCTGCCATTTTGGACCCTTTCCCAGAAACATCAAAGAACTCTTTGTCTCCTTCAGTGGAGTAGACAAGTGTTTTGGAACCATAGAATATGGGAGCACCTTCACTCAACAGATGGTGTTGGGTGACATCATTTTGAAGGTCCCTTCTTGCTCCCATATTCTATGGTCCCAAAACACTGTCTACTCCACTGAAGGAGACAAAGAGTTCTTTGATGTTCCCAGGAAAGGGTCCAAAATGGAGAGAATGGAACATAAAGAGTTGAAATGCACTATTTCCAAGACAGAAAACCTAAGGAATAGTTGCCTGCATTGTCTTAGCCTCCCAAGCTCCCTTCCTACATCATGTCTATGCGCTGGGGACTGGGGGGTGGAGAGAAGAACCAAATCCCACCACTCTCTCTGGTATAAGG
>JAJPUD010025924.1:0-11068 GCA_023553655.1 Myrmecobius fasciatus
AGGGAAAGGGACCCACATGTGCAAAAATATTTGTGGCAGCCCTTTTTGTAGTGGCAAGAAACTGGAAATTGAAAGAATGTCCATCAATTGGAGAATGGCTGAATAAATTATGGTATATGAATGTTATGGAATATTATTGCTCTGTAAGAAATGACTAACAGGAAGATTTCAGAGAGGACTGGAGAGACTTGCATGAACTGATGCTGAGTGAAATCAGCAGAACCAGGAGAACTTTATACACAGCAACAAGACTATACGATGATCAATTTTGATGGACATGGTTCTCTTCAACAATGATGTGATTCAAACCAGTTGTTCAGCGATGAAGATAGTCATATACCTCCAGAGAGAGGCCTGTGGGAACTGAGAGTGAACCAAAACACAGCACTTTAACGCTTTCTGTGAATATTTCCATGCATTTTGTTTTCCTTCTTAGGTTGTTTTGTCTTCTTCTCTTTCTAGATCTGATGTTTCTTGTGCAGTAAGATAACTGTATAGGTATGTATACATGTATTGTATTTGTCATATAATTTATCCTATTTAGCATGTATTAGATTATCTGTCATCTAGGAATGGGGGTGGGGGGAATGAGGGGAAAAGCTTGGAAAAAAAAATTTTTGCAAAGGTCAATGTTGAAAAATCACTCATATATTTTGTAAATAAAAAGCTTTATATAAAAAAGACAATTTTGGGGAAAGGTGTTACTGAGAAGTGACTGGTATGGAAACCAAAAATATTAATAAAGCATTATTTTTTAAAGAAACTTCCTTGGCCACTCCTCTATCCCCACCCATCCTCTTAGACTCCCAGATAGGGGAAGGAAAATGTCAGGCTCAGACTGTTTTCTTGGCTAGAAACATCTGAGAGAAGCCAACAAAGAACAACAGGGCAATTTTATTCCAGGATAGAAAAGGTTCACTGAAACCTAACTGGTAGAAGGCATTATTTTACCATGGAGGTCAATTCACTCCTGGGTGGTAGAAGGCACAAAGATCTTCATAATGTCAGTAGCCCTGTGAGAAGTATCTGCAGACTGGGCAGTTAGATAGATGTTTTGAAGACCAAAGAGGCAGATGAATGGAAAAAATGATGGTTCCTGGATTTCTGTATATAAAGAATGATGAATAAATAAATGAAAATTTAGCTGGAAGGAAAGAAGTAGTTAAATGAATGTTAATGTGAATGAGTGTACAGATCTTGTATTGAATAGATAACTGTTGGAGTGGTGATACTATCCAGTAACTAATGGTTCACAGGGATTGTGTCATGATCATTTATGATTAAAAAGTTGTGATCTGCATGAAAGACTTTGGAGAATACAAATGAGAATCTGCATCAATGCATACTGAAACAAATGTCATATAGAATGAAAGCAAAATGATAATAGTGTCACAAAAATCTAAAAAGAAGGAAGAATATCAAATGGCTGATAGTTATCAACATTGTTAAAAGCTACATAGAGTCCAAGATGAATGAAAACTGAAAAATATCCAGTTAATCTCACATTTGAGAGGTCACTTTTAAATTTAGAGAGAATAGTACTGATGAAAATATAAATGAAAACCAGTAATTTAAGGGGTTAACTAGATATTGAGAGGGGGAAATGTGAAAATATATATTGGATATGGTTTTTCAAGGGGCTTAGCCATAAAGGGCAGGAAAAAAATAGAGGATGATAGTTAAGGAGGATCAAAAGATCAAGAGAAGGATTTTGAGGATGGAAAGATAATAAGTATGGTTTTAGGCAGTAGGAAAAAAGCCAATAGACAGAGAGAGTCTGAAAATAACTGATAAAGTGGTGAAAAAAGTGACATTAAGAGAGAAGATAAATGAAAAGACATAATTTTTTTCAAGAAAAGGGTGAGTTTTAAAATAAAGTAAGAGTACCTATTCATGTTGTTGTTGCTGTCTATACTTTGTT
The DNA here is from genome assembly GCA_023553655.1 of Myrmecobius fasciatus. NCBI lineage: Eukaryota > Metazoa > Chordata > Mammalia > Dasyuromorphia > Myrmecobiidae > Myrmecobius > Myrmecobius fasciatus. Next base: position 1,922 of record JAJPUD010025924.1, read on the forward strand.
TTTTGAAGAGGATCAATGACATCATGGGATAATGTCTTGACTTCTACATGAATTGAATTTAAGTGAGGCAGAGTTGCATAGTCATCAACTTCACTGTCTCTTCCAGAGTCACCAAAGTTTAGTGGCAAGATAAAAATCGAGATGACTAAGAATGGCCTGTAATACAGTGCATCATCTTGACATCTTCAATGTCTGACTAAGCTTTATGTGTTCTAAAATTGCTTTCATGGATGTTAAAATAAAATGATCTTATCCACCCATAATACCAGGGAAAAATCTTCACAGGTTTGGGGTAGATAACTATCAATTCACTCTTAGGTTTAAGGTCTGTCATTTACCCTTAACCTAAGATAGCCTGTATTATGAGATAGTTTTACTGGAGTGTGGCTACTACACATGCTACAATTTATTGGATTTATGGGTCAGAGCTGGGTGACAGTTAGATACCAATTATGAATGAGACATTCTCAAATAGGCAAAGTAATCCTTCTTACCACAGGTTTTGGTTCTCCCTGAACAACTCATTCACACAGCCTAGTAATACCTCTTCTTGTGAAAAAAAGAAAGAGAGGAAGAAGCCATCTTAGTATTATAAGATGAGAAGAGAGAAAAGGTAGTTCATGGAGAAAGACCTGATTTTTTAAAGTAAAATTTTAAGCATCTTTCAGGGAAAATGATGTGGCTGAAGAGCTAGAAAGATAAGTATGGAAAATTGGAGAAAGGATGAAAAGATTTGAAAATAATAGTATAGTAAGACTATAAATTGATGCAAAAAATCTAGAAGGGCAACAAACATGGAAGGATTGCCTACTAGCAGTGAGAACCCAGGTAAATTATGTAACAATTTTTAATAGTTCCAGTTAGCAGTGATTTGTGATTTTTTTTCTACTTTTGTTCAGTGGAATATATGTGGGAGTGAAGACCACAGATGCTGTGAATAATCTAGTGATGAGAGTTGCCAGCTATAATCATTAAAAGCAATAGATTAGGGCATCAAAGATTCAATAGAAAAGCACTATGTAAGACATTTTTTTCTTTAATAAGTTATGATGGGAAAGAAATGAATGTATAGCCATTGCACAGATGATGCTCTGTTAAAGAAATAAAGTATTAATATATTAGAAATCAAGGTAAAGATAAGGCAGACAGAGAATTGGATTGACTATAGACTGTGATCAAAAGTGATTTTCAGAATTCACAAATATCAAAATAGTAAATTTCTCTATGGATAGCTGAGGTGGAGTGAGAAGAATGAGCAAGATGAGGAACTGAAACCTTAGGATGTTTGAAAGAGTATCAATATTTATGTTTAAGTCTCTTTGTATGAGAATAGAATGTTAGAAGAAAAAATACTGTGAATTCATTGAGGAAAACAACGTAAAATTTTGAAGGGTGATAGAAAATGGCTACTGTAATTTTTATTGTGTGGCAGATATAGATCAAGTGAATCTCAAAGACAAAAGGTTACTCAGTGATGATGAGAGAGGGAAAGCCTAAGTGGGACAATGAGGAATTATAGAATTTACACACTACTCTGATATTAGCAAAGTGCTTTACTAATATTACATCATTTGGTCATCACAATAACACTGAAGTAGATAATATAACTAACCTTATTTTATAGATGGTAAACAGGAAGAGAGAGCTAAAGTGATTTGGTTGGGTCACTAGATAGTTAAGTGTTTGAGCCAGATTTGAACTTTGTTCCAATATTCTATGGAATATGTTTTCTTGCTTCCACATTGGCAAGAATTCTTGAATAGTAAACAATGAGATTGCAGATCCATTTTTATATTTTAGAAATTATTTTTATTCACTCTGTATGTGCAGATAACACTACAAAGTAAATGGTATGCCTTTTCTATTATTTTGTTGCTAACATACATAGACACCTCCCTCGGTACATATTGCTTGCATATATTAGCCTTTTGCTACCACTGCAAAAATATTTTGTTTACCCTGGTAGGTCAAAGCCATCAATATATAAACAGAATTTCAAGTAATATTGCATCTTCAGTGTCCCTAACAACTTCAGTAAGGCCAAGAAGGATAAATTTTCCTTCAGTTTAATGGCCGTTTATCTAGTTACTTCATTTTAATACTTCTTAGTTCCTGACCTTCATGTGCTATGAGTTCAGCTAAAACTCAATCAGGTCATGATTCACTCTTCTCCTTCCCCTCTTTTCCTCCTTTTCTTCTTCTTCCTTTTTCTCCTTTTAATATCCCATCCAAAGCTGGACAAACTTCTATTCATGAGCAACCTTTCTTCTATCTGCATAATTCATCTTTCTTTCTTATATGAAACACATTTCTTAATGGTTTCTTCTTTCAGGACTTACAGATTCAAATTTGATATAAAAAGTTGTGCTGCCCAAACTTTGGAGGGGTATTCTTGAAAGGATATATCCCCAGGCCTCTGAATGAGAATGTGAATTTTTAGACATTGAAAAGGGCTGCCTGATGAATAACTTTGGTGACTCTGGGAGTCTTCCATGAGTCTTAAAAACAGAACTGAGGACTAACAAGACTGAAGAGGAAAAAAAAAGTTATATTGGCAGTGTGAAAAAATGGAAAATATCCTGATGTATATTATTCCCCTGTCATACCAGGTCTTGACTATTTTTTTTTGCTATCATAGATATCCTATATTAGGAAGATAATGACAAACTTAAGAATGGACAGAAAGGGAGTAATCTGGATATTCATAGATTTGTATGTGCATTTTAAGATAATCACTTGAAGAAATTGTGCTTGTTCAAACTAAGAACAAGAAGACTCATTGGAGAAAAGATAGCTATCTTCAAGAATATAAACTAATGTAATGTGAAAAAGGGATTAATTTTCTGTAAATCCCTGGAAGACAAAATAAAACAAAACAAACAAAAATTAAGCTACAATCAAAGAGTCAAAGAAAAAGTTGATTGGAGGGACGGAGGAAATGGATATAAGGGAGATCTTCCAAGCCTTGATAATTATCCCAAAGGAGATTAGACTTATCTGTGAAATAAAGGTTTTTCATTTCTTGTATTTTTGCATGCAGAAATTTAATTAATATTCATGGAAATGTTGTACTAGGTGGATTACAAGAGTTTTATTAGAGCATTCCATATGGGAGAATTTGACTTGGTTTCATTTTATGCCAATTTTTAAGCTAAGGAAAAATTAATTGAATACTAACTTTTCCTCCACAAACTGGAGATGAAATGTTTGCATAATATATTCCTATTTATAATGTAAATCAGACAAGATCATAAAGACAGAAACTTGTCTAAGCTCTTCTAAATTCCCCTCCAAATAACTTAAAATAACACCTCAAAATATATTCTGTGGTAGCATACCCAATAAAAAGATAGACAACTTAGAATTTTAACAATACAGGTCTGTCTCATTGAGATGACAATGGGGCACAGTCCAGTACAGATATTCTTGACAAACTAGCAGTAAACCATGCCCCCAAAGGTCCTTTAAACCAGAATAAAACCAGTATTATTGTCCCACACTCTCAAAGACTGTGTTCCAATAAAAGTAAGCGTCAAGGCCCTTAAATGAGCCAGAAGTAATGTCTGGCATGATGCAAGCCCTCAGTAGGCTCTATCCCAGGTATGTCTTGGGGACAACTGAAATTACATCAATGACTTCTGGAGTTCTCAGACCACAGACAGTAATGGGGATTGCAACTGGTCAGAAGGAAATTAGAGGGGATATTTTGATAACATTGGGTGCACTACTATTGCATTGCCCAAAGGAAAATCTGGGTCACAAACCTAATTCACAGTTCCAGAGTAAAGAGGAACATGTCAAGAGTACATGGCTGCTGGGAAACTAAAATCTTCATCACATCTCTAAGCAGAAAAACTGCCTGTGTTTACTCCCAGAAGAGTTCATAGGACAAGAGAACATTTTACATACCCCTACTTAAATAATACAAACTTGAAAGAACTAAAATCACAAGTCCCCCAAATTAGCTCTGAAAACAGTAGCATGAAAAATATAAAACATGGGACAGAGCTTCATCTGCTTAAGAAGTAGAGATCAATTTTAACATAAATTAAAAAAAAACAGGTTAGAGGAATGAGAAAAAATAAAAACAAAACTCAAAAAACAATAGCAAAGTCAAAATAATTATATGTTAAGCTGCAGAGAAAATGTGAATTTCTATCAAGAGTTAAAATTATTCCAGGAAGAGCTCAAACAAATTAAAAATTCAATAATAAAGATAGAAGAAAAAGTGAAAACAGAAATAAGAATGACACAAGAGAATCAGGAAAAAAATAACTCATTAAAGAAAGCATAAAACATTTTTTGGGAAAATATTATAAAAAATCACTTAATAAAATCATTCCTTACAAGGCAAAATTGGCCAAATGGAAAAGGGTGTACAAAAACTTACTGAAATGCTTCAAACCAGTTCCAATTGTTAAGTGAAGAGAGCCATATACACCCAGAGAGAGGGATGTGAAATGTGGACCACAACATAACATTTTCATGTTCTCTATTGAGGTTTGCTTGCATTGGATTTCCTTTATCGGATTACTCTTTCTTGTAGATACGCTTTCTCCTGCACAAAAAATGATGCAATAACTATTCATATATTCGATTTTTTAAGTATTCTAAGATAATTATCATGTAGTGGATGTCCTGCCATCTAGGGGAGGGGTGGGGAGTAGGGGGGGAAATTTGTAACAGAAAGCTTTGTAAGGGTTAATGTTTAGGAATTACCCATACATATGTTTTCCAAATAAAAAGTATTAATAAATAAAAAAAGAAAGAAAAAACTTACTGAAGAAAATAATTGCTTGATATTTAGAATTGGGCATGTGGAATCTAATGAAAGAGACAAAAATAATTTTTAAAATTAAGGAAAAAGAAGAAAATGTGAAATATTTCATTGGGAAATAATCTGAACAATATGTTGAAGAGGGATAATTTAAGAAATACCAGTCTATCTGAAAGCAGTGATGAAATAGAGAAAGAAGGGAGGAAGGAAAGAAGGCAGGGAGGGAGAGTTAGAGACAGGAAGAAACAGAGAAAGAGAGATAGAGAGAGATAGAGACAGAGATAGAGACAGAGACAGACACAGAGAGAGATAGACACAGAGAGACACACAGAGGCAGAGAAACAGAGAAAGAGCCAGAAACAAACAGAAATACAGTCAAAGACAGCACAAGAGCCAGAGATAGAGAGGCAGAGACTGGATATCATATTTCAAGAAATAATCATGGGTATCCTAGAGCCAGAGGGTATAAAAAATAAACTGAAATGATCCACTAACTACTTCTTTGGTGATCCACTAGCCATTTTCAATTCCTGTAAGGAAAACTTCCAAGAATTTTATAATTAAATTCCTGAGTTACCAGGTCAAGGAGCAAATATTTCAGGCAGAAACAAATAATTCAAATAATATGGAGCCAAGTCAAAGTTACACAAGATTTAGCAGATTATACATTAAAGGATCAGATGATTTTAAATATGATAATCTGATACGCAAAGCAACTAGGATCCAAGAATCTAAGGAACCAAGAATCACCTCCCTATAAAAACTGAATTTTACTACACAATAAAATATGAACATTGATGGAAATAAAGAACTTTCAAGCATTTTTTATGGAAAAAAAACCAGAGCTGAATAGAAAATTGGGTTATAAGAAATATATAATATATATTATATATAATGTATAAAATATATACAAGAGTAAATAGTAAAATGTTTAAAAATGAAAATAGTAAAGAGAAAATATATGGGATTTAATAAGGTTTATTTTTTTTTTACATTCTTACATAAGAAAATGATGTTTATAACTCTTAAGAATCTTAACCCTCCTAGGGAAGTTAGGAATATAAATATAAAGTGAGGGTATTCTTTAATTATGATGATAATACATGTTAAAAAAAAAATAAGGAGTGATTAAGAGGTAAGAACTGAGAGAAGGAGGGAAGGAGAGGTTAAAAAAAAAGAGTGAGAGTCACAGAAGATGTATTAATTACAGTGGAGGGGAAGATGCAAAAATTGCCAACAATGCTAGACCTTTATTCTGAATTTCTCAGAGATAATAAAATACACATTCAGTTGGTTTTAAATGCTTTCTTACTCTTTAGGGAAATAGAAGGGGAAGAAGATAAGATAAGAAGAGAACTGATTGAAAGAAGGTTGTTTTAGGGGAGGCAATGGTCCAATTTGGGGGGTTGGAAAGGATGAAAGGGGACAGGAGAGAGAGGAAGTGAAAAAGAGACAGAGACAGACAGACAGAAATACCGAAAAGGAAAAAAAAAGGAAAATAAGATGGGAGAAAATGCATAGTTAATAATTACAATTGTAAGTAAAACAGAATGAAATCACCTTTAAAATGAATTATAATAAAAACCAGAATCCCACAATATGGTGTTTATAAAAATCACATATGAAGTAAAAAGACATATCAAGAATAAAAGTGGTTGGAACAGAATTTATTAGGCCTTAACTGAAGGAAAAACAAATAGACAACAGCAGCAACAACAAATCAGGGAGCAATAATTGTCTCAGGCAAAGCAAAAACAAAACAAACAAAAAAATCTAGTTAAAAGTCATGAAGGAGAAAATTACATTTAGCTAAAAGTCACTATCATCAATTAAGTAATATCAATAACAAAAGTATATGTATCAAATAGTATAGTATCCACATTTTTTCAAAGAGAAGTTAAATGAGTCAAAGAGTAAAGAGTAAAACTATAGTAATGGAGAGCATCAACTTTGCCCTCTCAGAAGTAGATGAATCTAGCAATTAAAAATGAATGAATGAATAAACAAGAAAAATTAGGGGTGTTGAAGAGATCTTTTCAAATTATATATGCTAAAGCTGTGGAGAAAATTGAATAGGAATTGAAAACAATAAACACCTTTTCTCAACAATAAATGGCACCTACCTAAAAATTCATGATTAGGGTATAAAATCTCACAAACTAATGTAGGAAGGCAAAGATATTATTAAATTAATCCTTTCAAGATCACAGTGTGATAAAATATATTTTATATATATAATGATAATAATAATAATAATAATAAAATATACTTATATTTAGTAAAAACCAGTGGAAAGATGGATTAAAAATTAATGGAAGCTAAGTAACCTAATCCTAAAGAATAAATGGATCAAAAAATCATAAAAAAATTCAGTAAAGAGAACATAATGAGATGACAAACAGATTTTTATGGGATGTTGTTAGAGAATATTTAAATATTTAAGGAAATATTATGTATCTAGAAGCTTATGTAAATAAAATAAAGACTAAGCTGATAAATGAATTAAACATGAAAATTTTTTGAAGTAGAAGAATAAAATTTATTATTCTCAACTAAGCACCAAATTGAAAATTCTGAAAAATCAAAGGAGATACTAATAAAATTGAAAGTAAGAAAATTGTTGAATGAACCAATAAAACTAGGAACAAATTTTATGAAAAAGTCAATAAAATATGTAAACTATATATTGGTTAATTTTATTTATAATTAATTAATAATTAATATTTATAATTTTATTTATTAAAAAGGGAAAAAGAAAAATGAATTTCCATTATAAAAAATGGAGTGAGTTTTCCCCATTGAAGAAGAAATCAAAGGAATTAAGAGCTATTGTGTCCAATTATGATCCAATAAGTGAAAAGTAAGAATGTTTATCAAAATACAAAATATAAATCTTCCAGATTAACAGAAGAAAATAATAGAACATTTAAGCAAACCACTCTTAGAAAAAAAATTGCACAGGTTATCAATAATCTTCCTAAATGGAAAAACAAAAATAAAACCATGAACAAGGCCAGAGAGATTCAGAAGTTAATTCTCCCAAACATTTCAAGAATGATTAATTCTAATACTATATAATATATTTGAAAAAAAAATTAAAGAGGTCATACCAGATTTTTATCAGGCAAATACAATGCTGACAAATAACCTAAAATCAAAAGCAGAGAAAGCAATGTATAGAAAAACTTCTTTAATTGACAGAAATGCAAAAATTTCAAATAAAATCCCAGGAAGTGTTTTAATAATATGTAACAAGGATTATACAACTTGACCATGTGGTTTTTATACCAGGAATGTAGGAGTGGTTCAATATTTAAAAGAAAATGTCATCAAAATTGACTATATCAATAACAAAAACAACAGCATTTGCAATCATATACACATTTTCACATTTCTCATTATGAAAGAAGAAACAGAACGAAAGGGAAAAGCCATGAAAAAGTGAATATAATATGCTTGCTTCTGTACTCAGGGTGTGTAGTTCTTTTTCTGCATGTAAATACCATTTTCCAGCATGAATCTCTTGGAATTGTCTTAGATCATTGTATTGTTGAGAAGAGCTAAGTCAGTCATACCTAATCTTACAATATTGCTCTTTTTTTTTTTTTAACATAATGATCTCTTCATTCTGTTCACTTCTTTCAGCATCAGTTCATTTAAGTCTTTCCAGGTTTTCTAAAATCAGCCTGCTCATCACTTCATATAGCACATTATTGTGTGGTATAAAATACTATTATTTCACTTAAATTCATATACTGCATCTTGTTCAGTCATTCCGCAATTGATGGATGTTCCCTTAATTTCCAATTCTTTGTTACCACAAAAAAAGAGCTGGTATAAATGTTTACATATACATATAAGTTCTTTGCCATTTTAATGATATTTTTGGGATTTAAATGTCACAATATTTTTGCTGGATCAAAGGGTATGTGTAGTCTGATATTTTTCTATCTCTTTGGGAATAATTTTAAATGACAGCAGATCTTTCTACATTGAAGCAAGCAGGACAGGGACTTTTAAATCTTTATCTCTCAAATAAAATAACAAGCTTTTTTATCAAAAGTTGATGAACTCCTTCATTGTGGCTTTTAAGGCAGATAAGCAATTAAAGTTTATCAGCTAGTTCATAAGAAACTATTGTCCTTTTATTACCAGATTTATGATGACAGAAATTGCACAAAGAGGGAGTAAACACTGGCAAAATTTATGTAAAGGTATAAAGAGAATTTCAAACTTTTACTTAAATTTGTGTTATCATTTTTTGCAAAGAGCATACTTTGACAGCATCTTAACACATTATCCATCCATCCATCCATTCATCTATCTATCTATCTATCTATCTATCTATCTATCTATCTATCTATCTATCT
>JAJPUD010025925.1:0-17062 GCA_023553655.1 Myrmecobius fasciatus
TCCTCTAATTTACTTATAGTATCACTCTTTATATCCAGATCATGAACCCATTTAGATCTTATCTTGGTATGTGGTGTTAGATGTGGGTCAAGCCCTAATTTCTTCCACACTAGTTTCCAGTTTTCCCAGCAGATTTGTCAAATAGTGAATACTTATCCCAATAGCTGGGGTGTTTGGGTTTATCAAAGACTAAATTGCTATAGTTATTGCCTAGTTTGTCTTGTGATTCTATCCTATTCCACTGATCGGCCACTCTATTTCTTAGCCAGTACCAAATGGTTTTGATGACCGCTGATTTGTAATATAGTTTTACATCTGGTACAGCAAGTCCACCATTGTCAGCCTTTTTTTTCATTAATCCCCTTGAAATTCTTGACCTTTTTCTTTTCCAAATGAAGTTTGCTACCATTTTTTCTAGATCTGTAAGATAATTTCTTGGGAGTTTGATTGGTATGGCACTAAATAAGTAAATTAGTTTGGGTAATATTGTCATTTTTATTATATTCGCTTGGCCTACCCATGAGCATTTTAAGTTTTTCCAGTTGACTAGGTATGATTTTATTTGTGTGGAAAGTGTTTTGTAGTTTAGTTCATATAGTTCCTGACTATCCCTTGGCAGATAAATTCCCAAATATTTTATACTATCAACAGTTGTTTTGAATGGAATTTCTTTTTGTATCTCTTGCTGCTGAACTTTATTGGTAATATATAAAAATGCTGATGATTTATGTGGATTTATTTTGTATCCTGCAACTTTGCTAAAGATGTGAATTGTTTCTAGTAGTTTTTTAGTTGAATCTTTAGGGTTCTCTACGTATATCATCATGTCATCTGCAAAGAGTGATAATTTGGTTTCCTCATTACCTACTCTAATTCCTTTAATCTCTTTTTCTTCTCTTACTGCCAAAGCTAACATTTCTAAGACAATATTAAATAATAATGGTGACAGTGGGCAGCCTTGTTTCACTCCTGATCTTATTGGGAATGGTTGTAGTTTGACTCCATTACATATGATGCTTGCTTAAGGTTTTAAGTAGATATTACTAATCATTTTAAGGAAAAGCCCATTTATTTCTATACTCTCTAGTGTTTTTAATAGGAATGGGTGTTGGATTTTATCAAAGGCTTTTTCTGCATCTATTGAGATAATCATATGCTTTTATTAATTTGGTTATTAATATAATTGATTATGCTAATAGTTTTCTAATATCGAACCAGCCCTGCATTCCTGGTATAAATCCTACTTGGTCATGATGTATTATCCTGGGGATGACTTTTTGTAATCTTGTTGCTAAAATCTTATTTAAAATTTTTGCCTCAATATTCATTAGGGAAATGGGTCTATAGTTTTCTTTCTCAGTTTTCTCCCTACCTGGTTTAGCTATCAACACCATAAATCATTATCTAATAAATGATAATGTGATAATGATAATGTTTCTCTTGTGTTCTGTGTTTGACTGATTCTTGAAGTCTTGATGAGTCATTTATTTCCAATTGTTCGATTCTAATTTTTAATGTCTTATTTTCTTCAGTTACTGTTTTTAGTTCCTTTTGCAATTCACCAATTACATTTTTTTTTGTTCATTGCATTCTTTTTCCATTTTTTCTATTTTATTTTGCAGTGATCTCATTTCATTTCCCCATGTTTCTTCTAACTCTCTTTTAAGATTTTTTATGCAATCTTCAAAGAAAGCCTTGTGACATGGAGACTAATTTATGTCTCTCTTTGGGGCTTTTTCTGGAGTTGCTTTACCTTTAGGGGCCTCAGTATTTGAAGTCTGCTCTTCCCTCTCTCCATAAAAGTTGTCTATGGTGAGAGCTCTTTTTGGTTTTTTATTCATTTTTTTTTTAAAGGTGTGAGGTCTGTTTAGGGCAAAGGTGGGACAGCTGCTTTAATTTGCCCTGGGGCAGTTCTGCTGATTGAATTATTTCAGGTACTGGGCAGTTCTGCTGATTGAATTATGTCAGGTGCTGGGCAGTTCTGCTTTAGTTCACCCTGGGGCGGTTCTGCTGATTGAATTATTTCTGGTGCTGATCAGTCCTGTTGTTTGATTGATTGCTTTAAGGTGCTGTGTAATGGCAGCTAGGTCTGATGCTCAACAGGGGTTCAGTGGTTCACAAGCTATCCCCCTCAAAAGGCAGACCCTCCAAACCACCTGCCCACAATCAGGACAGATTGGTCCAAGAGGCCCGCAGAAGACTCCCAGGTGTGTGAAAAGCACAACGCTCTCACTCCTATTCCGACTCCTGTTCCAGCTCCCTGCTCCAGCTCCCTGCCCCGGTCTCCCTGCTCTGCAGTCTGGGTTCAGCAGAACACCCCCCTGCCCAATTAAAACAGACCTGTTTTGGGGTTCTTCCAGAGTATCTTCTTCTAGAATCGTTTTGTTCTCCAGATATTTTGGATTTTTTTGCTTCAAAATCAGTCTAGAGGCTTCATATGTTGTTGGTTTGAGGGAAGGTTAGAAGAGGTTACAGAGACTCCTGTCTGATCTCTGCCACCATGGCTCCACCATTTTACCAAATATTTAAAGAACAAATAATTCCAATACTATACAAATTATTGGAAAAAATAGGGAAAGTATGAGTTCTACCAAATTCCTTTTATGACACGGATATGATGCTGTTATCTAAACAAGGTAGATGAAGTGAGAGAAAGAAAATTATAGACCAATTTCCCCAATGTATATTGATGCAAAAATCTTAAATAAAATATTAACAAAGAAATTACAGAAAGTCATCCACAGAATAATATATCATGACCAAATAGGATTTATACCAGGAATGCAGGGTGATTCAACATTAAGAAAACCATTTGCATAACTGACGATATCAATAACCAAACTAACAAAAATCATATGTTTATCTCAATAGATGCAGAAAAAGCATTTAATATAATCCAACATTCATTCCTATTAAAAATATTAGAGAGTATTCCTAGCTGTGTGACCCTGGGCAACTTAACCCCAATTGCCTCAGAAAAAAAAAAATTAGAAATTCCAGGAATAAATATAGTTTTCCTTGAAATGATCAATGTCATTTATTCAAAACCCCCAGTGACATCATGTGTAATGAGCACAAACTAGAAACATTCCTAATAAGATCAGGGCTTAAACAAGTTTGCCCACTATCACCATTATTTTCAATATTGTATTAGAAATGTTAGGTTTCAGCATATGTAATGGGGACAAACTAGAACCATTCCCAATAATATCAGGTGTGAAACAAGGTATCCACTATCACCATTACTATTCAATATCGTATTAGAAATGTTAGCTTTGACAATAATAGAAGAACAAGAGTTTAAAGGAATTAGAGTAGGTAATGAGAAATTCAATTTACTCATTGTGGATGGTGATATACTTAGGGAATCCTAGAGAATGAACTAAAAACTACTAGAAACAATACACAACTTTATCAAAGTTGCAGGATACAAAAGAAATCCACATAAATCATCAGCATTTTTTATATTACAAAAAAAAGTCCATCAGCAAGAGATACAAAGATATTCCATTTAAAATAACTGTTGATAATATAAAATATTTGGGAGTCTACCTGCCAAAGCAAAGTCAATAAAAGGCCTATATGAATTATATGAAAACAGCTACAAAACATGTTCTATACAAATAAAGTCAGATCTAAACAATTGGGAAAATGCTCTTGGGTAGACCAAGCAAATATAATAATAATGCCAATACTACCTAAATTAATCTACTTATTTAGTGCCATACCAATCAAACTCCCAAGAAATTATTTTACATATCTAGAAAAGATAATAACAAATTTCATTTGGAAGACCAAACAGTCAAGAATTTCAAGGAAATTAATGAAAAAATGCAAATGAAGGTGGCCTAGCTATACCAAATCCAAACTATATTATAAATCAGTAGACAGCAAAACAATTTGGTAATGACTAAGAAATACAGTAGTTGATCATTGGAATAGATTAGGTTCACAGGACAAAATAGCCAATGACTATAGTAATCTAATGTTTGACAAAGCCAAAGACTCCAGTTTTGGAGATAAGAACTCACTATTTGATGAAAACTACTGGGAAATTGGAAACTGCTAAGGAAGAAACTAGGCATTGACTCACACCTAACACTATACCAAGATAAAGTCAAAATGGATTCATGATCTAGATATAAAGAATGATATTATAAATAAACTAGAAGAACATAGGATAGTTTATCTCTCAGATTTGTAGAGGAGGAAGGAATTTGTGACCAAAGAAGAACTAAAAATCATTATTGATCACAAAATAGGTAATTTTGATATTAAGTTAAAAAAGTTTTGTACAAACAAAACTAATGCAAACAAGATCAGAAGAGAAGCAATAAACTGGGAAAACATTTTTACATTCAAGTGTTCTGATAAAGGTCTCATTTCTAAAATATATAGAAAATTGACACAAATTTATAAGAATTCAAGTCGTTCTCCAATTGATAAATGGTTAAAGGACATGAACAATTTTTAGATGAAGAAATCAAAACCATTTCTAGTCATATGAAAAGGTGCTCTAAATCATTATTGATCACAGAAATGCAAATTAAGGCAACTCTGAGATACCCCTGCATATCCTTCAGATTGGCTAAGATGATAAGAAAAGATAATGATGAATGTTGGAGGGGATGTGGGAAAACTGGGACACTAACTCATTGTTTGTGGAGTTGTGAACCGATACAACCATTTTGGAGAGCAATTTGGAAATATGCTCAAAGAGTTATCAGACTGTGAATTCCCTTTGATCCAACAGTATTTTCACTGGGATTATATCCCAGAGAGATCTTAAAGGAGGGAAAAGGACCCAAACTTGTAGTAGGAAGAAACTGGAAGTTGAGTGGATGCCCATCAGTTGGAGAATGGGTAAATAAGTTATAGTATATGAATGTTATGGAAAATTATTTTTCTGAAAGAAACAATCAGCAGGATGATTTCACAGAGGCCTGGAGAGACTTACATGAAATGATGCTAAGTGAAATAAGCAGAACCAGGAGATCATTGTATATAGCAACATCAAGATTATACAATCATCAATTCTGATGGACATGGCTCTTCTCAACAAGGAGATGATTCAGGCCAGTTCTAATAAAATTGTGATGATGAGAGCCATCTACGCTCATAGAGAGCACAGTGGGAACTGAGTGTGGATCACAACATAGCAAGGAAAACCCAAGGAACATTGTTGCAAAACTTCAAACCTATAATCTCAAGGGAAAAGTACTGCAAACTGCCTGCCAAAAACAACTCAAATATCAAGGAGCAATAGTCATGATTGCCCAGGATCTTTTACAATAAAGGATCAGAGATCCTGGAATACCATATTACAAAAAGCAAAGGACCTGGGGTTACATCCAAGAATTAACTACCCAGCTAGATTCAGCATCATTTTTCAGGGGAGGAGATAGAGATTCAATGAAGTAAGATATTTTCAATCAGTTCTATTGAAAAACCAGAACTAGGGGGGCAGAGCCAAGATGGTGGAGTGCAGACACAACTCTCTGTGACGTCCTCTGACCTTCTTTCAAACCAACAGCAGATTAAGCCTCTAAACTGGTTCTGGAGTCAAAGCACCTCCAACTATTTGAAATATAACATTCCCAAAAGAAGTTACTTTGAAATAGCTTCAGGACAGGTCTGTTTCAGTCAGGCAGGGGGACAGTTTGCAGAGCCCAGATGGTAGCTCCAGGAGAAAGAGCAGGAAGCTGGGCCAGGACTCAAAATGTAGCAGTTTCTAAGGACCTGGAAAGTTTCTGTGAGCCTCTTGGGCCACTCTGTTCTAGTTGCAAGCAGGTGCTTTGGCAGATCTGTCTTTTTGTAAAAGGTAGGTTGTAAACCACTGAGAACACTGGACCTAGCCATAATAGCCCAGAACTTAAAGTCAATCAGACAAACTGCCCCAGGGGAAATTAAAGCAGCTGTACCTCCTCTGCTTTAAACAGATCTCAAGCTTTTTTAAAATATGAATAAAAAACAAAAAAGAACTCTCATCATAGAAAGCTTTTATGGAGAGAACAGACCTCAGATCATGAGGTTCATAAAGGTAAAGCAACTCCAGAGGAAGCAACAAAAGGAGACAAGACCTGGTCCCCATTTTACAAGGCTTTCCTGGAATACTGCATAAAGATTCTCAAAAGAGAGTTAGAAGAAAAATGGGGAAATGAAATGAGATCACTGCAAGAAGGAATGGGAAAAACATACATGCTCTACAAAAGAAATATGAAAAAGACACCAATTCACTGAAAAACAAAATCTGTGAAATGGAAAAATTATGCAATGAACAAATTGGCCAATTACAAAAGGAGCTAAAAAAGTTACTGAAGAAAATAATATATTAGAAATTAGAATTGAACAAATGGAAGTGAATGAATCAATAAGACTTCAAGAATCAGTCAAACAAAAAGAAAAAAATGAAAAAAAAATAGAAGAAAATATGAAATATCTTCTAGGAAAAAAAGTGACCTGGAAAATAGATCTAGGAGAGATAATCTAAAGATTATTGGACTTCCAGAAAGCCATGACGAAAAAAAGAACCTAGACAGTATCTTCCAGGAAATCATGAAAGAAAACTACCCTGATGTTTTAGAATCAGAAGGAAAAATCACCATCGAAAGAATTCACCAATTACCTCCTGAAAGAGACCCCAAAATTAAATCCCCAAGGAATAACGTGGTTAAGTTTCAGGACTATCACACCAAGAAAAATATATTGCAAGCAGCTAGAAAGAAACAATTCAAATAATGAGGAACTATAATTAGAACCACCCAGCATCAGTCAGCTTCCAAATTAAAGGATCCAAGTGCCAGAAATCAGATATTCCAAAAAGCAAAGGAACTTGGATTACAGCAAAGAATAAGCTATCCAGCTAGAATGAGCATTATCTTCCAGGGAAGAAGATGGATATTTAATGATATACACAGATTTCACCTATTTCTAATGAAAAGACCAGATCTGAACAAAAATTTTGACCTCCAAACACGGAACTCAAGAGAAGCATAAAAAAAATAAAAAGGAAAGAACTCTTGAGAACAATATTTCTATTATGGGTATACTTAAAGAATGGGGGTATAATTTGATTTTCATTTGATAATATGAAAAAGAAACTAGAGGTGGAAGGGATATCATACTGGAAAAATCGAGAAAAAGAGGGAAAATAAGGTAAAAAAATAAGGTAAAAATAAGGTAAAATCTCATGAAGAGGCAAAGAAAACCTAATATAATTGAGGGAAAGAAAGGAAGGGGATGAGTATTTTGTGAATCTTACTGTCATCCGACTGGGCTCTAAAAGAGTATATCAAACACATTTGGTTTCACAGAGAAACTTATCCCTCCTTATTGGGAAGTGGGAGGGAAAGGAGGAAAGGAAAGGGAGAGATTAATAGAAGAGAAAATAAAAGAATTAGGGGAAAGGTGTAAAAAGACTGGAGGGGCTCTAAAGGAAGGGGACTGTTTGAGGGAGGTGGTCATCAAAAGCAAAATACTGGGAAAGGGGGAAGGGAGAAAGGAGAAAAAAAAAGAGAAAACATAACTTTGAGTAAATAAGATGGCAGGAAATACAGAATTAGTTATTTTAACAGTGAATGTTAATTGGATGAATTGTACCATAAAATGGAAGTGGATAGCAGACTGGATTAAAAGCCAGAACAGTACAATATGTTGTTTAAAAGAAACACATCCAAAGCATCGCATCAATATACATACAGAGGGAAGATAAAGGGCTAGATCAGAATCTATTATGCTTCAGGTAAACAAAACAAAACAAAAAAAGCAAGGGTACCAATCCTGATCTCAGATCAAATAAAACCAAAGATAGATCTAATTAAAAGATTTAAGAAAGGAAACTATAATTTACTAAAGGGTACTATAGAAAATGAAGCAGTATCAGTACTAAACATATATGTACCAAATGGTATAGCATCCAAATTCCTGTAGGAGAAGTTAAGAGAGATACAAGAAGAAATAGACAGCAAAACTATACTATTGGGGGATCTCAACCTTGCTCTCCCAGAATTAGATAAATCAAACCACAAAATAAATAACAAAGAAGTTAAGAAGGTAAACGAAATGTTCAAAAAGTTAGGTATGATAAATCTTTGGAGAAAATTGAATGGAGACAAAAGGGAGTTTACTTTTTTCTCAGCAGTTTATGGAACTTATAAAAAAATTGACCATGTGTTAGGGCTAAAAACCTCAAAATCAAATGAAGAAAGGTAGAAATAGCATATGTATTTTTTTCAGATCATGATGCAGTAAAAATCACATGCAATATAAGGCCAGGAGAAAATAGACCAAAAGTTATTGGAAATTAATCTAATCCTAAAGAATGAATGGTTATAATGGTTATATAAACAGCAAATCATAGACACAATCAATCATTTCATCCAGGAGAATAACAATAATTAGACAGCGTACCAAAATTTGTGGGATATGGCCAAAGTGGTTATAAGAGGCAATTTTATATCTCTAGATACTTACTTGCATAAAATAGAGAAAGAGAAGATAAATAATTTGGGCTTACAATTAAAAAAGCTAGAAAAAGAAGAAATTAAAAACCCTCAATTAAATACCAAATTGGAAATTCTGAAAATAAAAGGGGAGATTAATAAAATTTAAAATAAGATAACTATTGAGTTAATAAATAAAACTAAGAGTTGGTTTTATAAAAAAATCAACAAAATAGATAAGCCTTTAGTTAATTTAATTAGAAAAAGGAAAGAGGAAAATCAAATTGTTAGTCTCAAAAATGAAAAGGGAGAAGTTTCCCCCAGTGAAGAGGAAATTAGAACAAAAATTAGGAGTTACTTTGTTCAACTTTATGCCAATAAATTTGAAAATCTAAGTGAAATGGAAGAATATCTACAAAATATAGATTGCCTAGCTTAACAGAAGAGGAAATGAATTATTTAAATAACCCCATTTTAGAGAATGAAATAGACCAAACTATTAATCAACTCCCAAAGAAAAAATCTCCAGGGCCAGATGGATTTACATGAGAATTCTAACAAACATTCTAATAACAATTAATTCCAGTACTATATCAACTATTTGAAAAAATAAGGAAAGAAGGTGCACTACCAAATTCCTTCTATGATACAGATACGGTGCTAATAGCTAAACTAGGTAGGGTGAAAACAGAGAAAGAAAATTATAGACAGATTTCCCTAATGAATATTGATGCAAAAATCTTAAATAAGATATTAGCAATGAAATTACAGAAAGTCATCCCTAGGATAATACACTATGACCAAATAGGATTTATACCAGGAATTACGGGGTGGTTCAATATTAGGAAAACTATCAGCATAATCAAGCACATTAACAACCAAACTAACAAAAGTCTTATGATTATCTCAATAGATGCAGAAAAAGCTTTCGATAAAATCCAACACCCATTCCTATTGAAAATACTAGAGAGTATAGGAATAAATGGGCTTTTCCTTAAAATGATCAGTAGCATCTATTGAGAATCATCAACAAACATCATATGTAATGGAGACAAACTAAAACCATTCCCAATAAGATCAGGAGTAAAACAAGGCTGTCTACTCTCACCATTACTATTTAATATTGTATTAGAAATGTTAGCTTTGGCAGTAAGAGAAGAAAACGAGATTAAAGGAATTAGAGTAGTTAATGAGGAAACCAAATTATCACTCTTTTCAGATGATACGATGGTATAGTTAGAGAACCCTAGAAACTTGACTAAAACATTACTAGAAACAATTCACAACTTTAGCAAAGTTGCAGAATACAAAATAAATCCACATAAATCAGCAGCATTTTTATATATTACCAACAAAGTTCAGCAACAAGAAATACACAAAGAAATTCCATTCAAAATAACTGTTGATAGTATAAAATATTTGGGAATCTATCTGCCAAGGAAAAGTTAGGAAGTATACGAACTAAACTACAAAACACTTTCCACACAAATAAAGTCAGACCTAATCAGTTAGAAAAATTTCAAATGTTCATGGGTAGACCGAGCAAATATAATAAAAATGACAATACTACCCAATCTAATTTACTTATTTAGTTCCATACCAATAAAACTCCCAAGAAATTATTTTACAAATCTAGAAAAAATAGTAGCAAAGTTCATCTTGAAGAACAAAAGGTCTTTCAAGGGAATTAATGAAAACAAAATGCTGATGAAGGTGGCCTTGAGGTACCAAATCTAAAACTATATTATAAAGCAGTAGTCATCAAAAGTATTTGGTACTGGCTAAGAAGCAGAGTAGTCAATCAGTGGAATAGGATAGGATCACAGGACAAACTAGGCAATAACTATAGTAATCTAGTGTTTGATGAACCAAAGACACCAGCTTTTGGGATAAGAACTCACTTTTTGACAAAAGAAGCTGGGAAAATTGGAAACTAGTATGTAAGAAATTAGGGCTTGACTCAAACCTAACACCAAATACCAAGATAAGATCTAAATGGGTTCATGATTTAGACATAAAGAGTGGTATTATAAGCAAATTAGAGGAACATGAGATAGTCTACCTCTCAGACCTGTGGACAAGGAATGAATTTTTGTCCAAAGAAGAACTGGAACTCTTAATTGAACACTAGATAGATAAGTTTGATTATATTAAGTTAAAAATTTTTTGTATACATATATTCGATTTGTCAAGTATTTTAACATAATTAACATGTAGTGGATATCCTGCCATCTAGGGGAGAGGTGTGGAGTAGGGAGGAAAACTTTGTAAGAGAAAGTTTTGTAAGGGATAATGTTGAAGAATTACCCATACATATGTTTTGCAAATAAAAAAAATAAAAAAAATTGTATAAACAAAACTAATGCAGACAAGATTAGGAAGGAAGCAATAAATTGGGAAATCACCTTTACATTTAAGGGTTCTGATAAAGGCCCCATTTATAAAATATATAGAGAATTGACTCATATTTATAAGAATTCAAGCTACTCTCCAATTGATAAATGCTCAAAGGATATGAACAGACAATTTTCAGATGATGAAATTAAAACTATTTCTTGTCATATGAAAAGCTGCTCCAATTCACTATTGGTCAGAGAAATGCAAATTAAGACAAGTCTGAGATACCACTGCATACCTGTCGGATTGGCTAAGATGACAGGAAAAGATAACGATGAATGTTGGAGGGGATGTGGGAAAACTGGGACATTGGTACATTCTTGGTGGAACTTTGAATCCAACCATTCTTGAGAGCAATTTGGAACTATGCTCAAAAAGTTATGAAATCGTGCATACCCCTTGATCCATCAGTGTTTCTATTGGGCCTGTATCCCAAAGAGATCTTAAAGGAAGGAAAGGGCCCCACATGTGCAAAAATGTTTGTGGTAGCCCTTTTTGTAGTGTCTAGAAACTGGAAACTGAATGAATGGCCATAAATTGGAGAATGGCTGAATAAACTATAGTATATGAATGTCACAGAATATTATTTTTCTGTAAGAAACAAGCAACAGGATGATTTCAGAGAGGTCTGGAGAGACTTGCATGAATTGATGCTAAGTGAAATGAGCAGAACCAGGAGATCATTATACACGGCAACAACAATATTATATGATGATCAACTCTGATGGACATGGTTCTCTTCAACAGTGAGATGTTTCAAACCAGTTCAAATCAGTGATGAAGAAAGCCATATACACTCAGGGAGAGGCCTATGGGATCTGAGTGTGGACCAAAACATACTATTTTCACACCCTCTATTGATGTTTGCTTGCATTATGTTTTCCTTCTCAGGTTTTTTTTTTTTTTTCTTGTAGATCCGATTTTTCTTGTAGAGCAAGATAACTGCATAAATATATATACACACATTTTATTTGTCAAGTGTTTTAACATAATTAACATGTATTAGTCTTCCTGATATCCAGGGGAGGGGGTGGGGGAAAGGAGGGGAAAATTTGTAACAGAAAGCTTTGCAAGGGTCAATTTTGAAAAATTACCCATGCATATGTTTTGTAAATAAAAAACTCTAATAAGAAAAATAAAAAAGTATAAAACAGAACTAAACAGAAAATTTAATCTACAGATGCATAAGAAGAAATATATTACTTAAGTAGTTCCATTTTAGAAAAAGAAATCGAATAACCCATTAATGAACTCCCTAACAAAACCTCTCTAGGGCCAGATGGATTCACAAGTGAATTTTACCAAACATTTAAAGAACAATTAATTCCAATACTATGTAAACAATTTGAAAACATAGGTAAAAAATAGGTAAAGGAGTACTGCCAAATTCTTTCTTTGACACAAATATGGCACTGATAAAACTAAACAAGGAAGAGCGAAAACAGAAAGAAACTTACAGATCAATCTCCCTCATAAATACTCATGCAAAAATTTTAAATAAAACATTAGTAAAGAGATGCTAGCAGTTTATCAGCAGGATAATACATTATTACCATGTAAGATTTATACCAGGAATGTAAGTCTGGTTCAATATCAGGAAAACTATACCATAATCAACCATACCAATAATAAAACCAACAGAAATCATATGATAATTTCAGTAGATTCAGTAAAAAGCTTTTGACAAAATACAGCATCCATTTCTATTAAAAACACTAGAGAAAATAGGGATAAAGGGCACTTTCTTTCTTATAATAAGCAGTATCTATCTAAAAACCACAACTAGCATTATTTTTAATGGAGAGAAGCTAGATGCATTCCCAATAAGATCAGCGGTGAAACAAGGATGGCCATTATCACCACTATTATTCAACATTGTACTAGAAATGCTGGTTTTAGTAATAAGAAAAGAAAAAGAAAAAGGAATCAAAGGAATTAGAATAAGCAATGAGGAAATAAAATTGTCACTCTTAGCAGGTGTTATGATGATATACTTAGAAAATCCTAGAAAATCATCCAAAAACCTACTGGAAGCAATTTACAACTTTAGCAAAGTTGCAGGATATAAAATAAACCCACACAAATTATTAGTATTTCTATATATTACTGACAAAACCCATCAGTAAGACATAGAAAGAGAAATTCCACTTAAAATTATGGTAGACAAAATAAAATACTTTGGGGTCTACCTGCCAAGACAAACCCAATAAGTAAATAAACACAATTACAAAACACTTCTCACACAAATTAAGCCAGATCTAAACAATTGGAAAAATGTCAATTATTCATGGCTAGGCTGAGCTAATATAATAAAAAATGACAATTCTGCCTAAATTGGTTTACTTATTCAATATCATACCAATCAAACTGCCAAAATACTATTTTATAGAATTAGAAGAAATAATAACAAAATTAATCTGGAAGAACAAGAGATCAAGAATATCAAGGGAATTAATAAAAAAAATACAAAGGATGGTGGTTTAATAGTACTAAAACTAAAACTATATAATGAAGTAGTGGGTACATTTGATACTGCCTAAGACATAGAATGGTGGATCAGTAGAATAGATTAGATACAAACAACACAATAATCTAAGCTTATAAAACAATCTAATTTTTGATAAGTTCCCAAACTCCAGCTTCTGGAATAACAGCTCAATATTTGACAAAAAAATAATACATAAGTAACTGCATTTCACAACCCATGCTAAAATAAAGTCAAAATGGATCCATGACTTGGACACAAAGGATAATACCATAAATAAATTAAGAGAACAATGGATAATTTACCTATCAGATCTTCGGAGAAAAGAGGTATTCATGACCAAAAAAGAACTAGAGAACATTATGAAGGGCAAAATGGACAATTTTGATTACATTAAATTAAAAAGTATTTATACAAGCAAAACCATTGCAACCAAGAGTAAAAGTACAAAGCTGGGGAAAAGTCTTTACAACCACTATTTTTCATAAATGTCTCATTACTAAAATATATAAATAAATGTGTCAAATTAATAAGAATATAAGTCATTCCTCAATTGATAAATGGTCAAAGGATATGAACAGACAATTTTCACTTGACAAAATTAAAGCCATTTATAATTATATGAAAAAATGCTCTAAATTATTGTTGATCAATGCAAATAAACAGTTCTTAGGACCACCTCACACTTCTCAAATGACAGAAAAAGATAATGATGAATTTTAGAGGGGATGTGGGAAAGCTGGGGCATTAATGTATTGTTGGTGGAGTTGTGAAATGATCCAACTATTCTGGAACAACAATCAAAGGGGTATAAAACTGTATATATCCTTTGACCTGGGAATGCCACTACTGGGTCTGTATCTCTAGGGAATCATAAAGGAGGGCTCTTTTTGTAGTAGTAGTAGTAGTACTAGTAAAAAAGTAGTAAAAACTGGAAAAGAAGTACATGCCCATCAGTTGGAGAATGGCTGAACAAACTGTGGTATATGAAGGTAATGGAATATTATTGTTCTATAAAAAATGACGAACAAGCTGATCAAAGAAAGGCCTGGAAAGATTTACATGCATTGATACTGAGTGAAACACGCAGGACCAGGAGTACATTGTACACAATTACAGCAAGAATGTGTGATGGTCAACTATGAAAGGCTTGGGTCTTCTCAGTCATTCAGTGGTCCAAAGCAATTCCAATAGACCATGGACAGAAAATGCCATCTACATCCAGAAAAAAATCTAAGGAGACTGATGTAAATTGACATATGCTATGTTCACTTGTTTTTTCTGTTTTTCTTTAATCTCTCCTATCTTTTTTCCCTTTTGCTCTGATTTTTCTTTCCCAATATGATTCATAAAGTAATGTATGTTAAAAATAAATACACAGTACAATTAAAAAAAAAAGAATGTATCACAGCTCCCTGTATGGATCAGTAGTGAGATTGAGACTTTTAAGTAATATCTGCACTTGTAGTCTGTGCAATATATGAAAACTAACCAAATATATATATATATGTATATATATATGTGTGTGTGTATAGGTATATTCATATGCACACACACATGCATATACATACATGCACACTTGCAAACATGATTGTGTATATATTGTAATAATATTTAAATATGGGTAAATTTGTCTAATGTTATTACTGAATCCATTGAGCTTATTATGGCTATAAATAAATACTTGGTGGTTAATGACTTAGATTTTTTTTTTACCATTGCAATGTTTCCATTATGATATTACTTAAAAAAATTTTAACCAAAAAAAGAAGAAATTATTGAAAGTCTGTTTCTTCATTGAAGCTCCATCACCTCCCCTGAAAGATGATGCTGTTTCCCTGAGTAATAGTTAATTCTTGGTTGTAATTCTAGGTCCTTTGCCTTCTGCAATATGGTATTCCAGGCCCTCTGATCCTTTATTGTATAAACTGCAGATCCTGTGTAATCCTGACTGTTGCTCTTTGATATTTGATTTGATTTTTGTCTGGCAGCTTGCAGTATTTTTTCCTTGAGATGTACTTCTGGAATTTCACAGCAATGGTCTTTGGGGTTTTCTTTGTGGGATCTGTTTCCCAATGTGATCGATGGAGTTTTTCAATGAATATTTTCTCTTCTGTTTCTAGAATATTGGGGAAATTTTCCTTAATGATATCAAGAATGCTATCGAGGCTCTTTTCTTGTTCATGGCCTTCAGGTAAGCCAATAATTTTAAAACTGCATTGTCTGGATCTATTTTCCAGATCAGTTATTTTTCCATTGAGGTATTTCACATTTTCTTCCATTTTTTCACTCTTTTTAGTTTGTTTGACTAATTCTTGCTTTCTCACAGTGTTATTAGCTTCCATTTGCATTGTACTAGTTTTTAATGTGTGGTTTTCTTCAGTTAGCTTTTGTATTTCTTTTTCCATATGGTTAATTTTACTTTTAAAGGAGTTGTTTTCTTTAGATAATGTTTCCCCTCTTTTTCTTTCTTTTCTAAACTGTTGATTCTCTCATTTTCTTTCTCAGTTTTTCTTCTATCTCTCTTATTTGCCTTTTATTTTTAATTTTATTTTATTTGCATAACATATGTGTGGGTAATTCTTCAACAATAACCCTTACAAAGCTTTCCATTACAAATTTTTCCCCCCAACTCCCCACCCCTCCCCTAGATGGCAGGATATCCACTACATGTTAATTATGTTAAAATATTGGCAAATCGAATATATGTATACATATTTCCAAACTTCTCATTGTTGTGCAAGAAAAATCTTATCTACACAAAAGATATATCAGATAAAGGAAACACAATGTAAGCAAACATCAATCAAGGAGTATGAGAATGTTATTTTGTGGTCCACATTTCACATCCCTCTCTCTGGGTGTATATGGCTTTCTTTAGTGAACAATTGGAGGTGGTTTGAAACATTTCATTGTTGAAGAGAGCCATGTCCATCAGAATTAATCGTCATATAGTACTGTTGTTGCTGTGTATAATGATCTCCTGGTTCTGCTCATTTCACTCAGCATCAGTTCATGTAAGTCTTTCCAGGCCTCTCTGAAATCATCTTGCTGGTCATTTCTTACAGAACAATAATATTCCATAATATTCATATACCATAATTTATTCAGCCATTCTCCAAGTGAAGGGCATCTATTCAATTTCCAGTTTCTAGCCACTACAAAAAGGGCTGCCACAAACATTCTTGCACATGTGGGGCCTTTTCCTTTCTTTATGATTTCTTTGGGATATAAGCCCAATAGAAATGCTGCTTGGTCAAAGGATATGCACAGTTTGATAACTTTTTGAGCATAGCTCCAAATTGTTCTCCAGAATGGCTGTATCCGTTCACAGCTCCACCAACAATGCATTAGTGTCCCAGCCCTCCCACAACCACTCCAACATTCATCATTAACTTTTCCTGTCATTTTAGCGAATCTGACAGGTGTGAAGTGGTACCTCAGGGTTGTCTTGATTTGCATTTCTCTGATCAATAGTGATTTGGAGCACCTTTTCATATGACTATAAATAGTTTTAATTTCATCCTCTGAAAATTGTCAGTTCATATCCTTTGACCATTTATTGATTGGAGAATGGCTTGAATTTTTATAAATATGAGACAATTCTCTATATATTTTAGATATGAGACCTTTATCAGAACCCTTAGATTTAAAGATGATTTCCCAATTTATTGCTTCCCTCCTAATCTTGACTGCATTGATTTTGTTTGTACAAAAACTTTTTAACTTAATATAGTCA
>JAJPUD010025926.1:0-17062 GCA_023553655.1 Myrmecobius fasciatus
GGTGTCAAATTTAGTGGAATATTGTAGACTGTTCCATCACCAAGCACCCCTATGTGCCAAGCATGCGTTGGACACTGCAGACAGAATTCAGAAAAGCTACAACTGGCCTCAAAGCCTAGCATATCTCAAGGGGAAAACAATTGGCACATAAATAATTAAATACAAAATTTATGGGATTTCCAATCCCACTTGCGAGGGCAGGGCCATATGCTTATAATATCATAAAACTGGAGCTTTGAAAGTCAGCTGATCTCATTCTCTCCTTGGTAGTGACCAGGAAAAGCTTGGCTTGCCCTCAGATTTGATGATGAAGTAGGGTCTTTCTAAATGCCTGCCAGTAGCAAACACCCCAATCCAGGGGATTCCATAAAGCTCTGGGGGTGGGGGGATGACAGTGATGATAACACTAAGGTGATCTTTCTGGCAAGGTCAGCAAGGATCTGGGTGTCCTTCTGCTCATTCCCCAGACCTAACTCAGGAATTAGATTGACAAAGATTGGACGGAGTCAGCCTGTATTTTTTTTTTATTGTATGGAGTTGGGGGTGGGGCTTGTAGGAGACAGACAGTACCAGATATTAAAGTCAGGAAGACTAGGGTCCAAGTTCTGCTTGAAAAACTCCTTATCTGTATTGCCCAATTATATCATGGAGCTGGTCCAATATCATTGATGGTAGTGATGGAGGAAAAAAGGAGCATCACAGAAGAGAGAAGTTTGCAATTCAAGGTGGATGGGATGATGACAAATGAGAAAAGAGAGATAGAGAGAAAGAAAGAAAGATGGAGAAGAGATTGGGACTGAATAAGGAAATCTGAGACAGAGAAAGAAATTGAGCAAAGCTGCTCAGGGCTTGTTGAAATGTTGTTTTTGACCTTTACATTGGAAAGAATGGAATGAATGATTTACCAGCTAAATAAGGAAACAGGAAGAAAGTACCTGTGCCCTGGACATTTTCAAGCCAGCCAGCCCTGATGTGTGACACTCTCTGGTCCTCTAAACAGCTAGTCAGTGACATTTAAAAATTCTTGGAGAGCAGGGGAGAGTTGATAGGAAGGGCCAATGCTGTCCTGATCCTCACAGATGAGGAGAGAACAAAGTCTGCAAACACTAAGCTGGCAAGGGTGATTTGATTCCCAAGCCAGGTGTGGAAGGAAACAGTGGTTCCAAGAGCAGGTTGGGCTTTATCAAGAGCTGGTCAGCCAGACCGAATTGACTTTGTTTTTTGACTATATTAATAAATTAATTGATGAGGAGACTGCTTCAGGACTAGTTTACTTAGATTCTAGCAAAGTGTTTGATCAATCACCGCAACTTTCTTATGGAAAGCATAGAGGAACCAACACTGAATGGTTCATTTCTTTCAAAGAAGACTGTTTAATGATTTCTAGCCATCTTGACAAGGTATCTCTAAAGGATCCTGGGAACCGTGCTTATCAATGGTTTGGTTCTAGGTGAATTGAGCCTGGAGAGCATAAGGACCAACCAAGAAAGGGACACAGAGTTGGGAACTTGGAGTGTGATGTGAGAAAAAGCCAGGAAGCCAGTGTCAATAGAGATTGGTGCGTAGCAGGGAGCAGAACTTCCAATGACAAGGGACTTACACTTGATCCTGGGGAAGATTGGGAACCATAGGAGTTAATGGAGGAGGAGAGTGATGTGGTCATACCTGCACTTTAGGAAAATCATTCTGGTTGTCAAAAGAAGGATAAACTCTAGAGAGGCAGGCAGACCCATTCAGAGGCTATTGCCAATAGAATATGTCTGAGATGAGGAAGGGCTGCACCAGGGTGGGGAACCTATCAGGGAAGAGAAGAGGACCTGTCGTGTAATTCAATTTGTCAAGTATTTTACCATAATTAACGTAGTGGATTTCCTGCCATCTAGGGGAGAGGTGGGGAGTAGGGGGTGAAATTTGTAGCAGAAAGCTTTGTAAGGGTCAATGTTGAAGATTTACCCATACATATGTTTTGCAAATAAAAAGTTTTAATAAAAAAAATTTTTAAAAAGAGAGAAGAGGACCTGTCCTGGAGTTGCTGCAAAGGTGAAATCGACAAGAGATGCTTCAGAGGTGAGATCAACAAGAGATACTGTTGAGGTGAAATCGACAGGAGATGTGGCAGAGGTAAGATGGACCAAAGCTGGTGCTGAAGTGAAATCAACAAGTGCTGCAGAGGGGAAATCTACAGGAGATACTAAGGAGGTGAAATCTACAAGAGGTGCTACAGCAGAGGTGCAATCTACAAGAGGTGCTGCAAGGGTGAAATTGACAAGAAGTGCTGCAGAGGTGAAATCCACGGGTGTTGCAAAGGTGAAATCAACAAGCTTTGTCACCATATTGGATATAAGAGTTGAGAGAGTGAGAGCCCAGAATGATCTCTGGGCTGGAAGCCTGAGGGACCAGGAGGATGGTGGTACCCTAGACAGTAATAGGGAAGGCAGCAGGTGAAGAGAAAGAGTTGGGCAAGAAAGATAATGAGTTCAATTTTGTTCATGTCTATGAAACATCCATTTAGGAATATCCAATAGACATTTGAAGAGTTAGAGAAGAGGTTAGAACTGGATAAGGAAATCTGAGACACAGCTTGATGATTCCATGGAGTTAGGAAGACCTGAGTGGAAATATGAATGCAGAGATTTACTAGCTGCATGACTTAATCCCTAACTGCAAATCAGACTCTGAATTCATTGGGGAAGAACAGAGAGTGTTGCTGTGGTCAGACTGTAGGCAACAGCTACAGAATCTTGTTTGGGTGATAAATAAGGATTGTATAAACCTCAAAGAGGGAGAAATTACTGAGTGATGATGGTAGATGGAGGCTCTGGGAATGATGATGGAGAGCAAGGAGTGATGCCACTTCAGCTAGGGAGTGAAAGGGGAGGACAGGAAGGCATCATCATCAGTCCTATTTCTTTATCAATGAGATAAGTATTGCTGGCACCTACTTTCCAGGGTGCTTGTGAAGATCAAGCAGTAGAGTTCATGTAAAACATTTCACAAACATCAAAATATTACATAAATGGTAGATGTTATTATTATCATTAATCAGGAAAAACTAGGTCAATATGCCTGGGAAAGAGGTCAAAATATTGTTTCCACCACCACAACTCCAGAAGCTACTGATTCAACCCATACTTAACCCTTCTGAAATCATTTAGTGTCTATTTAGACAGCAAGCCAAGGCTTGCTCTTTACGATTAAGAGGTTATTCCTGACATCTGGCCTTAATCAACCTCGCTGCCATTTCCCTTATTTGGTCCAACAAAAGAGGCGCTGAAATGGGAATGATTAATGATGAATGGATGGATGGGTGAATCATAGGATAAATTAATGAATAGTTGGATGAATGGATAGTTGGATAAATGAATGAATGTTTGGATGAATGGATGGATGAATAATTAATGGTTGGACAAATGAATGAATGGTTGATTTAATGGATGTATTAATTAATGAATGATTGGATGGATGGATGGATGGATGGATGGATGGATGAATGAATGATTGGATGGATGGATAGTTGAATAAATTAATGATGTTGGCTTGATGGATGAATTAATGAATAGATGCTGGATGGATGGATGGATGGATGAATGGTTTGTTTGGTGGCTGAATTAATAAATAGATTGTTGGACAGATGGATGCATGGATGGATGGATGGAAAGATGGATCATAGTTGGATAAATGAATGACTGGTTAGGTGAGTAGATGGATGGATAGTTGGATAAATGAATGAATGGTTGGTTTGATGGATGAATTAATGAATAAATATGTTGGATATTATGGATGGATGGATGATAAATGAATGAATGGTTAGATGGATGGATGGATAAATGGATAGATGGATGATAGTTGGATAAATGAATGACTGGTTGGTTTGATGGATGAATTAATGAATAGATTGTTGGATATATGGATGGATGGATGAATGGATAAATGAATGAATGGTTGAATGGATGGTGGGATGAATAGAAGGATGGATGGATGAATAGTTGGATAAATGAATAAGTGGTTATTTTAATAAATGAATTAATGAATAGATTGTTGGAAAGATGGATGGATGGATGAATGATTGGATAGATGAATACTTGCATAAATAAATGAATGGTTGGGTGTATAAATGAATGAATGGTTGAATGGAAGGATGAATGGCTGCATTGAAAGTTTGGGTGACATCCTTGGCCCCTGAGCCTGAAGTCTTTTGCCCTCCCTGGCCTACACAAAGCCCATCCATTTCCAAGGCAGACTGAAAAGCCATCAATGGGTTAAAGATGCCCAGGGAGGGTGAGAGTCATGTCCCTGTCCTTGTCCATGGTGACAAATGCCAAAGTCTCTAACACCCAGTGGAGCCCTCAGCCTCCATCTCTCCTGTTGTAAGGTAGGCACAGTCCTTCCTGCAGCCTTTAGGACCGTATAAGTTGTCACTTGGTGGTTTTCTGGTTGAGATGATAACTCGTTCTGTTTGGAAGGGGTGGCGGTAGATCTTGGGGGTCACTCTGCCAGTTTCTGCTTGGCAGATAACAGGATGCGGAGAGAGCCAGAAGAGTAAAACCCCTCCCCACTATAGATTACAAACTATTCTGCAGCTTCTGATCTTTAGGGGAAAGATGGCAGGACGAGGGCCGGCTGCAGGCTGGCTGCATGGGGAGATCAGGTGTTTGCAGAGCGACTTGCAGACACAGCCATGGAGGTCACTGATTGCCTGCTGATGGTCTCCAGTGCAGCGTCCTGGGGTCTGCACTTGGCCTGGGGACTGCTGACCGGGGCAAGGGCATAGACTCTGTATTGATGAAGTCCACACTGGGCAGAAATGCGCGCAGATGGCCAACTTCCTTGTCATTCAGAACCAGAGGCAAAAAGAAGGGAGTGAGCTAGCCCAGTCGGTCTGGGCAGCGGGGACACCTGCGACACTGGGCTTGGGGGAGGGGTCTTCACTTTCAGGGGGTGCTGCTCAGGCCTGCCCGGAGGGAGCTGGGGGTGGGCTGGAGACCTGAGCCCTCGGGCTGGGGGGAACAAAACAAAGACCTGAGCAGAGCCAGGCCCCAGCCCCCCACTCCTTCCTCGGGGTCCCGGCTGGTTTGCTGAATTTCTTGCCTCCTGGCCCCTTGGTTCTCCCTGCCCCCAGCCTACATGAGGCCCCAGAGAGGGGCAGAGAAGAGAGGGACAGAGTCTCCACGGCCCCAGGGGCAGATTTCCTGCTTCTGGAGAAACAGCCCAGGGCAGTAAAGGGCAGCTGGTAGGCAGCCTTCCCTCCTCCCCCTGGAAGGGCCTGGGACAAGCAAGGCTAAGTTCCCCCCCCCCCCTTTGTTCCTTCTACTAGACTAGGGGACAAATGCAATTCAACCAATATTTGCTGCCGAATCCCCTGGTCCAAGGCACTGAGACAGGCGTGCTGGGTCCCAGCTGCCCTCCTGGAGCTGCCAGTCTGGTAGCAGGGAGGAACCCCGCCATGGATGGGCACAGGGAAAGATCACTGCTGACCCGGAACTCTGGGAGCTTTTGCGGGCCGAGGCCGAGCAGGGCTTCCTCCCCTGTGTTCCCTGGTTAGTGAGACACTTCCCAATGAGACTGTCCTCCAGGTGGGCACTTCAGGTCTGGGGTGATCCCTACCGGCTTGGATTTGGGACAGGGTAGCTCAGGGGTTAGACTTAATTCCAAGTCTGGGATGACCTTGGGTTTGGACAGGGTCGTTTAGGGGTTAGGGTCAGAGTTAGGTGTAGGGTTACTCACACTGGGCTCAGACTTGGGGCAGTGTAGCCTAGGGGTTAGGGTTAGGTGGGCTTGAATTTGGGCCAGAATTCCAGGAAGAGGACAGCCCAAATCTTGCTGTGACTTTAACAAGTTGGCTCATTTTTCTGAGCTCCAGTTTTCTCATCTGTCAACTGGGGATGAAATCTCTCCAAACACTGATCTCACAGAGCATTTGGCAGAACTAAAACTGGCCAGTCAAGTCCACAAGCATTTATTTAGTGCCTACTGTGTGCCTCCAGGAGGTAGCTCATAGGGCTTGCTGGGAGTTGCTGCTCCTCCAATTTATTCTGGTCTCCGGCTGTTTATGGGCTGAGGTCACAGGATTGCCACCGTTGCAGCTGGAGGGGACCTTAGCCACCGCTCTGTCCAGTCCCATGGGACGACCTCCCCTTCCTCTGCAGCCCTGACTCAGGCCATGTTCTCACTTCGTGATCCCTGAGCCTTCCTGTTTTTTCACACGTTGGACCCCTTTGCCCAGCCCTGAGACCCTAACCCAATGCCTGGTACCTGGCACAGTGCCTGGCACGGAGGAGGCCCTTAACAAAAACTAACAGACTGATTATTGATTGAATGTGGCCAGCCTTCGTCAAGGCTTGTCGTGTGTTTCCTTTCATGCTCGGGGGTTGATACTCTCACCCCCTGGTCGGGCTGGGAATGGGCCGGGCATCTGTGCCCTCAGAAAGGGCTCCACTTGTGGGACCCTTGGTAATGACCCGCTTCTGGCGGGGTCCCCTGGCCTGGCTGGGGTCACCTTTCCTTGTAAATGACCAGAAAACTACCAGATTCATTTAGCCATCGCACCATTCCCCAGGAGCCGCGTCAGAAGGAAGCCGGACGGCGCCATGGTCACATTTAGAGAGAATTAGGGGGAGACAGACTTGAAATCACCCGGGCCTCACAGACCTCGAAGGGAGCTTCTCCGTGTGGCTCCGGGGGCTCCCAAGGACGCCATTACGTGTCCCCGAGCTGTCGGCCCACCCAGCAAGATCACCTTCTCCCATGCCGATGCAGACACAGATAGGACTTAATGCTCCTAATGCGCCTTCTAATCTGCAGGCAGGAAGCTGGCGGGTGATTCAATTAGAGACGGGAAAGGACGCAGCGATCAGAAGCTGAAGGGACCTCATGTTCTGCAAGGGAGACTCTGCGTCACTCGCTGGCAGGCGCCATGGCGGCAAGGTCACCGCCGACAAGGTCACCGCCGGCAAGGTCACTGCCAGCGATCAATATGCCCGCAGGACAGCATCGCCATCTCTCCCCTTTGGCACAGGGCTCAGCAGTGGTGCTGAGCGGGGCCCCAGCTAAGCCCTCCCACCCAACGAGAGCAGGGGCCACGACGTCGGTGGTCGTCCCTGGGAGGGGGCACCTCCCCGCCGCTCTGGGGGCTCTGTGGGGCTTTGTGGGTCACCGCTGTTCTTCGGAGCCTTTTCCTTTTCTTGGGGAGGAGGCTGCAGGACAAGCTCCCATCCACTCACAGGCATTTACTAGCTCCCAGACTTGTGTGGGAAGTAAATGGCTCTTCCCTACGGAAAGGTGTCCCCCAAAGCACCCAGAGTGACTTGGGGTGGAAGAAGTAGTGAGCCAAGGAAGACCTGAGGCTTTTGTACCCACTGCCCACCAAGCTGGGACCCAAGCTTGTGTGTGTGCATGTGTGTCATGTGCAATACATGTGTGGCTCTCCTGTGATTATACACACAAACTCCTGTGGCTCTTGTGCGCACACATGTGTAGCTCTCCTGTGCTTGTGCATGCAAGCTCCTGTGCTCATACACATGTGGCTCTCCTGTGCTTGTATGTGCATGTGTGTGCAGGCTCCTGTGTGCATGTGTGTCTGTCATGTGCATGTGTGGCTCTCATGTGCTTGTACACACAAGCTCCTGTGCTCATATATATGTAGCTCTTGTGTGCTTGTACATGCAAGCTCCTGTGCACATATATATATATGTAGCTCTCCTGTGCTCATACACGTGTGGCTCTCCTGTGCTTGTGTGTACATGTGTGTGCAGGCTCCTGTGTGCATGTGTGTCTCTCATGTGCACATGCATGCAAGGCTCTCCTGTGCTCTTGCATGCACACTTCTGTGCAATGCATGCATGTAGCTCTCCTGTGCACATATATATGCAGCTCTCATGTGCACACACATGTGGCTCTCGTGTGCTCGTGTGTGCAGGCTGGGGGCACTTGGCAGTTGTTTCCCAGAATGGCTGGATCACTCCCCACTCCACCAGCAGGGCATTAATGTGCCCGTTCCTCCCCTCAATAAGCACTTACTAAGTACCCACTATCTCCCCCCCCCCATTTAGGGCCTGGGTCTCCCAGACAAAAGTGAGAAGGTTCCTACCTTCAAGGCGCTTACTCTCCAAGGGGGGACGCCTCCAAGTGTGCACAAGAAGGGAACTAAATGCCCCCATGGGAGTTTGTGGAACAGGGGAGGGCTGGAGGAGAGCCCTGCTTCAGGTCAGTCCCCACAGCAGCCACCGTGCTCACACACCAGGGACGCCGTGGCCAGTGACCGCCTCTGTCTTGGCTGCCTGACCCATCGAGGGGGCATTTCCTCAGTTTCTCCCCTTGGAAGCCTCATTTGTGCCGGGCTTCTGCTGATGAAACAGGACAGAGTCCATGTTTAATTGTGCTGCTTTAGCTGAAACCCGCCAGAAGGCTCCTGGGGGGTGTTCGCTCTCCCATGGGCCAGGCAGGGCATCGAGGGCTCCATCAGCACGAATCTCCTGGCAGGAAATTCAATAAGAAGATAAATGCTGATGGGCAGCCTGCCTGGAAGGATCACCTCTCCCAGTGCTTCCGGAGGGCTCCAGGTAACTGTCGTTAGCACCCCACACAGTCACCGAGGGCACCTGAGAGACACTGAGTGCTTCCTCCTTGCTTCTTCCTAATCCTCCAACGATCCTTAATCCAGGCACATGGCCAAGGTCGCCAGAAGCCAATGGCATCTCTCTTCCTCATTCTATGCCCTTTGAGGGTGGGCAGGGAAGGGCACAGGGGAAACCTCACGGAGTGGGAAGAGGAAATGGCAGAGCCACTCAAAAGTACTGCAAACTCCCACTCAAGAGGGATGAGAACTCACTTGTAAAGAGGCTGCGGTCCCCAAAACAAGCAAACGTAGTTCTCAAGGACTGCTCTCAGCCAATCAGCCCAGCTGGTGCTCCTAGAATTGGCTCTCCCTGGCTTCCCTGGCCAAGCTACACATAGTCCAATCACCTCAGCCAGCATGGCTGTCCTTATGGCTTGTCCATCACTGCTGTGACTGGTTGATAGGCAGAACCCCCAGAATACTGGATAAGGGAATAATACCCATTTGGAAGGAGGTCTCTAGTGGAGTGCCACAGGGATCTGCACTTGGCTCTCTGCTATTGTGCATATTTGTCCATGTTTGGAGAAGGGTAAAGATGAAATTTCTATCGATCTGATGGCACCAAGCTTGGAGGGAGAAGAAAAACATGGGCTAACCAAGACAGATCCTAAAAGGGCCTTAGAGTACTGGCCTGAGTGTAATAAAATAAAATCCTTTGGGGATAAATGGATAATCTGATCCTTGGGCATAAAAATCTATTTTGCCAGTAAAAGAGAAGAAGCCATATTGGAACAATGGGAGCAGGAAGGACCAGCGGGCATCAGCTGCCCATCAGCATTTGTCTCTTTATCGAATTTCCTGCAAGGAGATTCCTGCTGATAGATATGGCCACCAAGGAAGCCAATGCAAACGTGGGCTCTGCCAGAGGAGGAACAGCTTTCAGGGAGACTAAAGGGGGAGCCCCAGATTTTCTCTGACCAGGCCTGAAGAGTGGTGCTCAGGGCTGGATGTCCCCACTTTGAGAAGGATGTTGTGTGCAGAGGAAGCCTACCAGGATGAAGAAGGGACTTAGGAGCCAGAACTGGAGAAACTGAGGACATTCAGCCTGGAGAAGACTCAAGGGGCCATGATGGACTTCTCCAGGCATTTGACAAAAGATCCTGCTTTGCTTGGGTCTCGGAGGGAAGAACCAGAAACAACTAGGGGTGGGGTGGGGCCAGGGGAGTGAGCTGCAGGAAGAGCAATTTGGGCTCAATGTCAGGAAAAGCTTCTTAGCAAGGAGAGCTACCCCACGTCATCTCTCTGCCTGATAAACTCTGGTGGCTCCCCGTCACTGCCAGGAGCAAATGCTCTGTCTGGGCTTCACATCCTGGCCTCTCCTCCCTTTCCAGGCTTCTTCCACCTCACTCCCCAGCCACCCCCTTGGAGCACAGCTTCCTTGCCCACCATCCAAGATGGCACCACCTTTGGCTCCAGGCATTTCCTCTGCTCTTCCCCAGGCCTGGGAATTTCTCCCTCCTCTGCTCTGACTTATGACCTCCCCAACTTCCTTCAAGTCCCACCTAAAATCCCTCCTCTGGCAGGAAGCCTTTTCCAATCCCTCCTCATCCTAGGGCCTCCCCTCTTGTGTCTTTGTACATTGGTGTTGTCTCCCCCATTAGATGGTGAGCCTCCTGAGGGCAGGCCTTTTGCCTCATTTTGTATACTCAGCACTTAGCACAATGCTGGCACATAGTAGATGCTGAATAAATGTTTATTGACTGACCAACAGTGGAAAGAGCCACCTCGGGAGGCGTTGGGTTCACTCATTTTATACAGAGTGACGCAAGACTGGACAGACTCTTTGCTGGTGGGTCACAGTGGAAAATCCTGTATGTATGTATGGGTTGGCCCAGAGCAAAGTTTCTTAAACTGTGAGTTGAGTCCCCATGTTCCCATCATGTAAGTGAAGGGAGGGTTGCAAAATTCTGATTTATTATCAGTAAATGTTTGGTTTGGGTATTTGTGATATATATGTAACACAAACATTATACATCTATGATATTTCATATATCATGTAAAAATTTCTCAAGCAAAAGGAAATCTCAACTAGAAAAAGTTTAAGAAGCCCTGGCCTGGAAAATGCTGAGTTCCCTTCTCACCTTCACACACTGAAATTTCTACTTAGAAGTCAATAAGGACATAACTTGTTTTCTTTATTAGTTTACCTAGCGACTGGCCATTGGGTCAGCGAGCTGCCATTAATCACCATTAATGTTTGTGGGCCACTTATCAATTGGGGTTCTCAGCCCTTTTGTAAGTTTTCTCTTTGGCTGTCCCTATAGGAGGAGAAGGGATCACATCTGTCTGGAGTCACCATTTTGCCTTTTTGTGTATTCAGCACATTTTTTCTCACCCAGTGCCAGCCAGTTTTGAGAAATGAGTATTTCTCTCTTATATTTCATAATTAATTACTGTATCAGGACCAAAGTTTTCCTCTTTTTGTACTTTCTCATCCCAGTATAGGAAATTTCTGTTAGAGATTTACCCAGGTCAGGAACTAGTAAAAGAAATTCTAAGTTCAAGCCATTGGATATATTCCTGCTCGTTGTGTTTGCTAGACAGGTCCTGAGAAAATGTTGATTCTCCCTATTATCAAGACAGGTGATAGGAAAACTGATTTTTCTTTGACCCATATTTAAGAGACCTAAGTCATATACCCCAACTTAGCCCACCTCCCATTTGCTTAACCAATCAGAGGTGATTAGACATTCCTCAGGAACACTTCCTCTTCAAAGGGCACCTAAAATGTGACCCCACCACTATTTGAGACCTTTGGTCTAAGCAAGATCGTCAAATAGCTATCCTTTTATTAATAACATGCTGATATTATTAATAAAATGATTAAATAATCCAGCAATTAGGTCTCTAAAACTTTTAAATTGTCACACAACTAAGGATGCATCCTCTGCCTTCCATAAGAAAGATATGCCCATCACTGAAGAAGTTTATCCCCAGGAGAGAATTATGTCTGTCCAACTTGGTCACATCTGTCAGAGCTGGGCTTCCCACACAATCCTTGGAGAGTGCTTGGCCGCATCCCAAGAAGAACAGCTGTATTTAACGTTGCTTTTTTTAAAAAAATAAAAGCGAGGAGTCCCATCTCAGGATGGCCATGAACAAAGGAAATATGTGCCAAGGGTAAGAATTACCCACGATCTTACGGGTTTCAAAGTCATCTGGTTAAAAAAAATTGGTGGGGCAGCAGCAGCCAAAAGTTCCAGGGCTGCAAATGGGACCCACATATGGGACCTACATGATGTTTCTGCCCAAGAATGACGTGAATGTGGTATTCTCCCCCACTCAGGAAAACTAGAGAATGCAGTGAAAACAACTTCTACATAAATGCTCTGATCAGAAAGACAAATGGCCCATTTATTCATTTTGAGCTCTATTTTTATATTTAAAAACATTGTTCTCAGACATAAAGCTTGTACTTGTCAGGAAAATGCACCCAAACTCCTGGAGGGTTGTATTCATCATAAAGACAACATAGTTCTAGATGAAGACGAGAATGAATGGGAGGTGAAAAGTGTCCTGAAAAGAAGAAGTGGGGATGAAAAAAAAGTGAGTTGGGAAGCCAGCTCAGAGAGGGATAAATCTGTTTCAAAGGCTAAAAATAGAACTTGGAGGAAGAGGATAGAAGAGATCAAATGGAGAACAATTTGACTTGATGAATGGAATTAAGGTTTAATATGAAAGGAAGCCCAGTCTAAAAGATTAAAAGCATTAAGGAAGAAGACTCTAAAGAAAAGAAGAAAAAAAGTAATTGGCAAGAAAAGGTAAGAAAAGAGAACCAAAATAGAATTTAAATTAGGTACATAATAGAAACTGATGAAAAAAAAAGAAGTTGACACTGAAAAGTTGTTAAAACAGAGTTATGGAAACTGCAGGTGACTATATAGTTGTTAAGTAGTTAAAAGAATCCTAAGCTCCTAAGGAAGCACTTGAAAGGAGAGATACAGACACCTTGAGTCATTCAAATAACAAGTTTGAGAATCTCATTCAGTAGAGAAAGCGGTAAATCACAGAGGCTTGCTTTGAGTGTGCCAGACTGTTAATTCTGCTATAGTCACATGACTACTCTTTATGTTCCATCTGGTCTGTTCCAAATTGAAAAAGTCAGGGGACTCGAGGAGCACCTCTCAATAGCCCCGTCTCTTTTTTCAGACTGGATGCTCATTGCGCCCATCACTCATCAAGTACTCTGGCCACACAGACCTTGACACGACAGCAAGCACAGGCTTTAAGCTAGACTGCAGGCTGGGGGCAATGCATTTTCTTCTGGCCTCCAACTCTTTTGTAGACTCATTTTCTTCCAGGATGGTGCATTTCTTGATTAATTAATCAATGAAGAATTTACTTTTATAGAACTTACTATTAATAGTGGTTGTTTTTTACGTTGCCTAAATTTCCTCCTCTCCAGCCTATAAGAGAATCAGTTCATATAACAAATATTTTTTTTAAGAAAAAATGAACAAAACCAATCAATAGACCAACATCTGATATCTGATGTCAATATTTGATACCATATGCAAAGTTTCATGTGCATAAACTCACACACACATACATACACACACACCTGCGGAAGACTAGGGCGATGCCTTCTTAAAGGAGACTTTTATTAAGCACCTGAATGTTGCCAGAAATTGTTGTAGGTTCTGAGGATATAGAGACAAAAGTGAAGTACCTTCTCACCCAACAGCCATCCCAGTTTTAATACTCTTCTCTTGATCCAGTAAATCACTTGATTTTTATTCCATATTCTTGATCAGACTGTGAGCTTCACAGGGCCAGAGACAGCTGGCACAGTCTCTGCTCCTCAGGGAGACCTGAAAGCTATTTGGGGTTGGGAATCTCCCTCAGATATTGTCTCAGCCTCATTTATTTGTTTTCTGGGCCTCAAAACATGAGGGAAATCTCAATTCCTCTGTTGGTTGACTCAGACTTTATTTTACAATGTTTGGGGATGGATTTGTTCTTGTTGTTTCAGATGTGAATTATCAATAGCTTTTCAAATGTGAGAGTGAGAAGAGTCATGGGCCAGAAATCCAGAGACCTGGGTAAAAGTTTGCCTTTGCATTTAATTTACTAAGATCCTGGACAGGTCCTCTCCCCTCTCTGGGATGTCTCAGTTTCCTCCTTCTCCACATGAAGGTGTGAGGCTTATCAATAATTGTTCTTTCCCTTTTTAGCACAGACATTTCCATGGGTATCTAGGTCTAAGTGTCCAGGATAGGAATGTCTTGTCAGACATAGTAAGAGATGACTCCTTTGGATATCAGCAGTGGCTCCTCCTTTGACTCCATTTACTCTGTCTTTTGAAAAGATTGGAACTGTCTCATATCTGTGGAAAAGGAAGGAATTTGTGTCCAAAGAAGAACTGGAACTCATCACTGAACACCCGATATGTAATTTTTGATTATATTAAGTTAAAAAGTTTTTGTACAAACAAAACTAATTCAGACAAGATCAGAAGGGAAGCAATAAACTGGGAAAACATTTTCATAAAGGTTCTGATAAAAGCCTAGTTTCTAAAATATATAGAGAATTGACTCAAATTTATAAGAATTCAAGCCAACTCTCCAATTGATAAATGGTCAAAGGATATGAACAGACGATTTTCAGATGAAGAAATTGAAACCATTTCTAGTCATATGAAAAGGTGCTCCAAATCACTATTGATCAGAAAAATGCAAATTAAGACAACTCTGAGGTACCACTACACACCTGTCAGATTGGCTAAAATGACAGGAAAAGATAATGACGAATGTTGGAGAGGATGTGGGAAAGCTGGGACACCGATGCGTTGTTGGTGGAGCTGTGAACGGATCCAGCCATTCTGGAGAGCAATCTGGAACTATGTTCAAAAAGTTATCAAACTGTGCATACCCTTTGACCCAGCAGCGTTTCTACTGGGCCTATATCCCAAAGAAATTTTAATGGAAGGAAAGGGACCCTCATGTGCAAGAATGTTTGTGGCAGCCCTTTTTGTAGTGGCTAGAAATTGGAAGCTGAATGGATGCCCATCAATTGGAAAGTGGCTGAATAAATTATGGTGTATGAATATTATGGAATATTATCGTTCTGTGAGAAATGACCAGCAGGACGATTTCAGAGAGGCCGGGGGAGACTTGCAGGAACTGATGCTGAGTGAAATGAGCAGAACCAGGAGCTCATCATACACAGCAACAACAGTGTTACATGATGATCAATTCTGATGAATGTGACTCTTTCCAACAAGGAGATGATTGATGACAGTTCTAATAGTCTTGTGATAAAGAGTCATCTACACCCAGAGAGAGGACTGTGGGAACTAAGTATGGATCACAACACAACATTCTCACTCTTTTTGTGTTGTTTACTTGCATTTTGTTTCTTACTCATTTTCTTTCCTTTTTGATCTGATTTCTCTTGTGCAGCAAGAGAATTGTATCAATATGTTTACACATATTGGATTTAACATATTTTAACATGTGTAACATATATTAAACTACTTGCCATCTAGGGGAGGGTGTGGAGGAAGTGGAGGATAATTGGAATACAAGGTTTTGCAAGGGTTAATGTTGAAGAATTGTCCACGCATATACTTTGAAAAATAAAGAGCTTTAATTAAAAAGAAAAGAAAAGAAAAGACTGGGGGTGGTCATGGGAGGACCTTTGGGATCATACAGTAAAATGAAGCCCCAAGAGAGGAAGGGGCTTCTCCAAATCACATGGCCTTTCAGGCCTATGTTTCTCTGCTAACTCTGAGCCCTTCACGACCCCTTAGAAATGGCCAGGAAGGTTTGTGGAGCAACCCTTTCGGTGATATCTCACTGGACCGGGAATCAAGATCTGAGTTCCAACACTTGCTGGTCGTATGTCCTGGGAAAATTGCTCCCCCCCCCCCCCCAAGTTTCCTCATCTGTCAAATGGAGATAACAGCCTCAGCTTCCCAGGGTTGTTGTGAGGATCCAGTGGGATGGTATTTGTAAAGCTCTTTGTAAATCTGGGCTGCTGCTCTGTAAATGCCAGCCAGAAGCCAGGTTTCTCTCACGTGATCAGAGAATTCATCATTTTTATTGGCAGCCTGTCCTCAGGACCCGGGCTTTGGGCCTAAGCGCTCTCCCCGAGGAGGAAGGCTGAGCTGTGGCTTGCATTTCTCCGGGGAGAAAAGGATTTCACCCCTTGGCTGAGTGGGGGGCCGCCCCCCTCTCCTGAGGGTAGGAAGCGGGAGAAAGCAAACAAGAAACCCTCAGTTAGCAGTGGGTCCCGGGTACCTGCCAAGGGATGAGCGGTCAGATGGCCCAGGGCCTGGGAGGAGGGCAGGAAGGGGCAGCTTTGCAAACCTGCTGCTCCTGAGTGGGCACGTGGGCACACACACACACATGTGCACACATACACGTACTCACACACACTCACACACACGTGTGCACATGCATGCCCGTTATCCAAAGCCCCTTGTGCCCCAGCTCCAGGCCCTGTCTTGTCTCCTGCTCCTCCTCCCCCATCAGCACATCGGGGTTCGGATTCCTCTGGAAGGGCAGCGTCTTCCCCGAGCTGCCCCTTCCCGTGGTTCTAGCGCCAGAATGACCCAGAGCACGTTCCAGGACGTGCCCCTCCGGCTTGGGGGCCCTCGTTCAGCCGCTCCTCCCCTCGTTCCAGGCCGCATCAGTCTGTCCCCCGACATCTCCAAGAGAGCAACACCAGCCCCTCCTCTGATCTGGGCACCCTCCTCTCCGGGACCTCTGGGGGACATGGGGGACCCCTCCCTGCAGCTTCTGCACCGCTGAGGGGAGGGGGAGGCAGGGAACCCAGGGAGGGGAGGCACTGTGCTAAATGCATAGTTATTGTCTCAGCTGATCCCCACCAAACAGTGGTCGCTGCCGTTATTATCCCCATTTTATGGTGGAGGAACCTGAGGCTGAAAGTCACCAGGACCCAGAGCTTTGGGGCCTCCGGCCGCCATCGCTTAGATCACTTAGCTTTGGCTGCCTTGTTATGAGGCTCAGGTTCTTCCTCTGTAAAACGGGTTTAATTCTGCTCTTTGAGCCATTGAAGGAGAGCTTTGTAGGCCACATGTGTTAGAGCAAACCTCCTTTTATCATTGCTTGTTGGGGACACAGAGAGGACCTGAGGGGGAGGCAGGAGCAGAGCCTGGGGAGGGGGAGCTGGTCTATGCTGAGAGGTGGGCCAGAGTGGGCCAAGGACCCTCCTGTGGGTCTATCCCTGCTTCTCACCTTCACCCCTGCAGTCCTGGAGGGCCCTCCCTCTGGACCCCGGCTCCCTCTGGCCCCCACTCCTCCCTCTGGCCCCCACTTCTCCCTCTGGACCCCGCTGCTCCCTCTGGGCCCCGGCGCCCCACCACTGCTGTTAGTGATGCTCGGGGAGCCATGGGCTGTCCACCATCAGGCAGTGACCTCTGGGGGAGCCCCCAGCCAGGGAGTGTGGCCAGCCCCTTCCAGGAGAGTCCTTTCTGCGGCTTCC
>JAJPUD010025927.1:3951-17061 GCA_023553655.1 Myrmecobius fasciatus
TGGGGGGTGGGGGGTGGGGGGAAGGAGGGGAAAAGCTTGGGAAAAAAAAGTTTTTGCAAAGGTCAATGTTGAAAGGTCACTCATATGTTTTATGAATAAAAAGCTTTATATATATAAAAAAGAATTCAAGCCACTCCAATAGATAAATGGTCAAGGGATATAAACAGACAATTTTCAGAGGATGAAATTAAAACTATTTGTGGTCATAAGAACAGTTGTTCCAAATTTCTATTGATCAGAGAAATGCAAATTAAGACAACTCTGAGGTACTGCTACACACCTGTCAGATTGGCTAAAATGGCAGGAAAAGATAATGATGAATGCTGGAGGGGATTTGGGAAAGCTGGGACACTAATACATTGTTGGTGGAACTGTGAATGGATCCAGCCATTCTGGAGAGCAATTTGGAGCTATGCTCAAAAAGTTATCAAACTGTGCATACCCTTTGAGCCAGTAGTGTTTCTCTTGGGCTTATATCCCAAAGAGATCTTAACAGGAAGGAAAGGGCTCCACATGTGCAAGAATGTTTGTGGCAGCCCTTTTTGTAGTGTCTAGAAACTGGAAACTGAAGGGATGCCCATCAATTGGAGAGTGGCTGAATAAATTATGGCATATGAATGTTATGGAATATTATTGCTCTCTAAGAAATGACCAGTAGGAAGATTTCAGAGAGGCCTGGAGAGACTTGCATGAACTGATGCTAAGTGAAATGAGCAGAACCAGGAGATCATTATGCACAGCAACAACAATATTACATGATCAATTCTGGTAGACATGACTTTCTGCAACAAAGAAATGTCTCAAATCAGTTCTAACTGTTCAGTGAAGAAATCCATATACATCCAGAGAGAGGTATATGAAATGTGGACCACAACATAACATTTTCATGCTCTCTGTTGATGTTTGCTTGCATTGTGTTTCCTTTCTCTGATTTTCTTTCTTGTAGATAGGATTTTTCTTGCACAACAACTTGTCAAGCATTTTAACATTATTAACATGTAGTGGACTTCTTGCCATCTAGGGGAGGGGAGGGGACTGGGGCTAAAATTTGTAACAGAAAGCTTTGTAAATGTCAATGTTGAGGAAGTATCCATACATATGTTATGCAAATAAAAAGCTTTAATAAAAAAAATAACAGAAAAATAAAAAAAAAACTGTAAAAAAAAGATAGTTGATTCTTGGTTGTAATCTGATTTCCTTTCTCTTTCAGAATATTATATTCCAGGCCCTTTGATTCTTTAAAGTGGAAGCAGTTAGGTCCTGAGTAATCCTGATTGTGGTTCCTCAATATCTGATTTTTTTCTTTTTGTCTGCTTGCAATATTTTCTCCTTGATGTGTTAATTTTGAAATTTAGCTATGATATTCCTTGCAATTTTTATTTTAAGACAACTTTCAGGAGATGATTGGTGAATTCTTTCATTGGCTATTTTAACCATCTGTTTCTAGGACATCAGGGCAGTTTTCCTTGATGATTTTCTGAAAGATGAGATCTAGGTTGTTTTTTTGTTTGTTTGTTTGTTTTTTGTTGTTGTTGTTTTCATCATGGTTTTCAGGTAGTTCAATAATTCTTAGATTGTCACTCCTGGATCTATTTTCCGGATAAGTTGTTTTTCCAATGAGATATTTTATATTTATTTCTAATTTTTCATTTTTTTTT
Source organism: Myrmecobius fasciatus (assembly GCA_023553655.1). Taxonomy (NCBI): domain Eukaryota; kingdom Metazoa; phylum Chordata; class Mammalia; order Dasyuromorphia; family Myrmecobiidae; genus Myrmecobius; species Myrmecobius fasciatus. Next base: position 5,610 of record JAJPUD010025927.1, read on the forward strand.
GGTTGCATTTAACTGATTCTTGATGTCTCATTGAGTCATTCACTTCCATTTATTCAATTCTAATTTTTGGTGAATTATTTCCTTCAGTTAGCATTTTTATCTCCTTTTGCTTTTGGCCAATTTAACTTTTATATATGAGTTGTTTTGTTCGTTGGATTTTTTTTTCTATTTCACAGATTCTGTTTTTCAACAAGTTGGTTTCCTTATTAAATCTATTTTGTAATGAGTTATATGACTTTTCCATTTTACTAAATCTATTTTTAAAGAGTTTTCTCTGTGTGTGTGTGTGTGTGTGTGTGTGTGTGTGTATTACTTAATCTCTCCTTACCTAAGGATGCCTCCACTATCTTCTTTCCTCACCCTTTGCTTTTCCATTTGCCCATTCCTCCCCCATTATTTCTTTACAAATTTTGGAGGGACCTCTACCTTTCATGGTATATATGTAGTGTTGCCTATTGAACCCATTACCAATGTGAGTAAGTTTTCAAAACTAAGAGACCTTCTCTCACCTCTAATTTGACTGTGTCTATTCTTCCTCTGCAACTCATTTGTATAGCAAGATTATTAATTTTACCTTAACTCTGCTAATTTTTCTTTTGAGCTACCCATTTACTGATGTGAGTTTTAAGCATATAGTATACATTTCCCATCTAAAAACACACAATTTCTCCATGTTTAAAGTTTGTCCATGTTGAATCCCTTAAAAATGATCTTTGATATTGGCTCTTACATTTTAAATTTTCTGTTAAGTTAGGGTTTGGTTGATAGAAAGTCCTGAAATTCTGCAAATTTGTTCAATGTCTATTTTTTCTCATTTAAAAGTATAGATAATTTTGCTGGATATGATATTTTTGGCTGCAGACCTAGTTCTTTTGATTGTTAGTAGATATGATTCCAGGACCTGCAGTCTTTTATTATAGCTGCTGTTAAGTCTGGTACAATTCTAATTGTAGCTCTAGCATATTTGAATTGTTTTCTTCTTGTTTCTTGAAAAAAATTTTCTCTGTGATCTAGGTTTTCAAATTTTGGAAATAATATAACTGTGTGTTTTCCACAAATGATCTCTTTGAGGTGGTGATTGGTGAATTTTTTCTATTTCAAATTTACCCTCATGTCCTATTACCCCAGGACAATTTTCTTGGATTTTTTTCCTGCATTATTTTGTCAAGGTGCTTTTTTTTGGTCACAACTTTCTGGCAGTCCAATTCTTATATTTTATTCTTCTTGATCTCTTCTCCAGATCTATCATTTTTCTTATAAGATGTTTCCCATTCTGCACAATTTTCTCATTCTTTATAATCTGTTTTGTGATTTCTTGGTCTTCATAGTTTCACTGGCTTCCCCTTGTCCAATTCCAATTTTTGAAAAACCACTTTCATCTTTGAGGCTCTGTACCTCATTTTCTAGTTGGTTAACTTTTTTAAATAATCTTATTTTTCTTGGATGTTTTTACTTTTTAATCTGTTTCTTCAACATCTCTCAATTGATTTTTAAATTATTTTATGAGTTCTTCTATAAATTCTCTTTGGGCCAGGAGTCATTTCACATTAATCTTTGGGGTAGATTTTTTTTTCTTTAGTAAAATGTCTTCTCTGTAGATGCATCCCAGTCTTTCCTGGTCCCATAATTTGTTTCAATGGTGGAGTTCTTCTTTGCCCCTTCATTTTTTAAAAATAAGTATTAGTATAAGCACCTCTAATCTTAGGGTGTGAATGCCTCAAGCTTCCCTTCACCTCTCTACTCTGACCAGGAACCCCAAACAACAGCTCCACCCTCCTGCAAGTGTCCACAGTCAGCAGCACCCCTGCCTCACTGCTTCTGCACTCACCAGGTGCTGGTTCCTTTTCACCCAGAGCCTCCTCTTAGCAACACACCTGGGCTTGGCATTCCCAATCAGCAGAGGTGCACTTCAACTACCCAAACTAAAATTCCAACTCGGGAGGTGAAAGTTTCTGTGTTTGCTGCTGAGGCTCCAATCATACCCATCTAGACCGAGGGTCCCTACTTGGTGTTTCTGCAGAACTAGCCAGTGTTTGTGCTTCAGATAGGTTAATTCCCAGCCTAAGGTCTTTCTTCAAATCTTCTTGAGTTATATCAGGAGTACCCCTGTTCTGTCTCAAATCTTGATTTTTCACCAGTTTATGTTCATCCTGAGGCACAAATTTGTTCTATTTGTGGAGGAAATTGGGAAAACTTGGAAATTACCAACCCCCTCCGCAATCTTCCTAGAATCCTCCTTAATGCCAATAATTTTTAAGTAACTCTTTTTGGACCTATTTTCCAGGTCAGATGTTTTTCCCAAATGATATTTCATTATTCTCTTCCATTTTTCATCCTTTCTGTTTAGTTTTATTGTTTCTTGATTTCTTATTAAATTATTATCTTCCATTTGATCAATTCTAATTTTTAAGGAATTATTTTCTTTAATAAGCTTTTCTACCTCCTTATCTGTTTAAACAATTATACTGTTTAAGGAGTTTATTTTTTTCCCAATGAATTTTTGTGCATTGTGTTCTATCACACCAATTCTGCTTATCAAGGCATTCTTCTCCTCATTGGCTATTTTATCTCTTTAAGCATTTGGTACAGTCTGCTTTTATAGAGTCTTCTTTTCTTCAGTATTTTTTGGTGTGCCCTTTACCAAGATGTTGACTCATTTTCATGGCCTCAGAGTTGTTTTAATTTGCATTTCTCTAATTGATAATGATTTAGAACATTTTTTCATATGACTATAGATGGCTTTAATTTCTTCATCTGAAAATTGTCTGCTCACATACTTTGACCATTTGCCAATGGAGGAATTACTTATATTCTGAGAAATTTTACTCACTTCTTCATATATTTTAGAAATGGGGCTTTTGTCATTGGCTGTTAAGATTTTTTCCCAGCTTTGTACTTCTCTTTTAATATTGTTTCTGTTGATTTTCTTTCTGTAAAAAAAAATCTAATTTAATGTACTTAAATTATATTTTTTAATGTCCATTTTGCCTTTCATATTATGTGTACCATAATTTTAAATAGAATTTCTCTTTCTATCTCTTGCTGATGGGCTTTGTCAGTGACATATAGAAATGCTGATAATTTGTGTAGGCTTGTTTTATATCCTGTAACTTTATTAAAGCTATTGTTTCCAGTAGGTTTTTGGCTGATTTTCTCGAATTCCCTAAGTATATCATCATATCATCTGCCAAGAGTGATAGTTTTATTAACTCATTGTCTATTCTAATTCATTTAATATATTTTTCTTTCTTATAGCTAAAGTCAACATTTCTAGTATAATGTTGAATAATAGTGGTGATAATGGGCATCATCCCTCATCTTATTGGGAATAAGTCCAGTTTATCTCCATTACAAATAGTGGTTGTTGTAGGTTTTATATAGGTACAGCTTATTATTTTAAGGAAAGCTCACTTTATCAATATGCTCTTCAGTGTTTTTAATATAAATGGATGCTATATTTTGTCAAAAGCTTTTTTCTGCATCTATTAAGATTATCATATGATTTCTGTTGGTTGTTATCAATATGGTCAATTATGATAATAGTTTTCCTCTAATTGAGCCAGTGTTGCATTTCTGGTATAAATCCCACTTGGTTGTGGTATATTATTCTGCTGATAAGTTCCTGTAATCTCTTTGTTAATATTTTATTTTAAAATTTTGCATCAATATTCATTAGGGAGATTAGTCTGTAATTTTCTTTCTATGTTTTGGCTTTTCCTGATTTAGATATCAGGGCCAGATTTGTGTCATAGAAGGAATTTGGCAGAACTCTTTCTTTACCCAGTTTTCCAAATAGTTTCCATAGTATTGAAAAAAAAATTGTTCTTTAAATGTGTGGTAGAATTCACTTGTGAATATATCTGACCCTGGAAATTTTTTCTTAGAGAATTCATTAATGACTTATTCAATTTCTTTTTCTAAAATGAAACTATTTAAGTCATTTATTTCCTCTTATGTTAACCTGTGAAATATATATTTTTGTAAATATTCATTCCTTTCAGGTAGATTGTTGGATTAGCTGTCATGCAGTTAGGCAAAATAGTTCTTAATTGTTGCTTTTATTTCTTTTTCATTGTTGGTAAGTTTGCCCTTTTCATTTTTAATGCTGGTTATTTGTTTTTATTTTCTTTCCTTTTTCTAATCAAATTAACCAAATATTTATTTTGTTGTTTTTTTTTCATAAAACCAACTCTTACTTTTATTTTTTAGTTCAAGAGTTGTCTTGGTTTTTATTTTATTAATCTCTCCTTTGAGTTTCAGAATTTCCAATTTTGTATTTAATTGGGGATTTTATTTTGTTCTTTTTCTAGTTTATGTAGTTGCATACACAATTCATTGATCTCCTCTTTCTCTATTTTATTCATGTAGCTATTTAAAGATATAAAATTTTTCCTAAGAATTTCTTTGGCTGCTTCCCATAGGTTTTGATATGTTGTCTCGTTATTGTTATTCTCTTCAATAAACTTAGGGATTGTTTCTGTGATTTGTTGTTTCACCACTCATTCTTTAAAATTAGATTATTTAATTTCCAATTGATTTTTAGTCTATCTTTCCCTGGTTTTTTGTTGAATATAATTTTATTTGCATTGTGGTCTGTCAAGGAATTGTTTATTAATAATGCCTTTCTACATTTGATTGTGATGTTTGTATTACCTAATATGTGGTCAATTTTTGTGTAGGTGTCACGTACTGCCAAGAAACAGGTATATTCCTTTTTCTCCCTATTCAGTTTTCTCCAGACATCTATTATATCTACATTATCTAGGATCCTATTAATCTCCCTACTTTCTTTCTTGTTTATTTTGTGGTTATATTTGTCTGATTCTAAGATTGAAAGGCTGATGTCCCCCCTCTCACCAGAATAATTTTATTTCATCCTGTAATTGCCTTAAAATCTTCTGTAGGAAATTGCCTGCTCTACCACTTGGTGCATACACATTTCATAATAAAGTTTACCACTTCATTATTTATGGTACCCTTTATCAAGATGTATTTTACTTTTATTATTTCTTTTAATAAGATCTATTTTTACTTTTGCTTTATTTGAGGTTAGAATTGCTACCCTTGTTTTTTTGTTTTTACTTCAGCTGAAGCATAACCATTGTGTTCCAGCCTCTTACCTTTTCTTTGTATGTGTCTCTCTGTACCAAATGTGTTTCTTGTAAACAACATATTGTAGTATTCTGCTTTTTAAATCACTGTGCTATTTGTTTAGTTTTTATGGGAGAGTTCATTCCATTCACATTAACAGTTATGATTACCAGCTTTATATTTTCCTCCATGGTATTTTCTCCTTTGTATATATTTATGTTCTCTTTCTACCCAGTCCTTAGCCCTATGTTTTTACCCACCGTCTCTCCTAACTTATTTCCTATCACCCATTTTCTTTCTAGTGTTTCTAACCCACTCCACCCACTACTTTGTTTTCTATCAATCCTTCCCTTTTTCTCCTTTCTTTTCCCTAGTTTTTCTGCCCTCCCTTCTACTCTGTCCCATAAAAGGGGGAAAAGATAGAAGACAGATTAAAAAGCAGTATCCTAAAATATGTTGTTTACAAGAAACACCTTTAAAGCAGAGTGATATTATACAAAGTAAAGGTAAAAGTATAAAGCAGAATTTATTTCCAGCTGAAGTTAAATAAAAGCAGAGGTAGCAAATGAAGCAAAAGCAAAAACAGATCTAATTAAAAGAGATAATGAAGGAAAATGCATCCTAACAGGTACCATAGATAATGAAGTAATACCAATATGAAGCATATATGCACCAAGTGGTATAATAGCATCCAGATTCCTAGAGAGCAAGTTAAGAGAACTGAAAGAAGAAGTAGACAGCAAAACTATACTAATGGGGAATCTCAACATTACTCTCTCAGAATTAGATAAATTGAACCACAAAATGAATAAGAAAGAAGTTAAGGAGGTTGGAATTTTAGAAAAGATAGGTATAATACACCCTAGGAGAAAATTAAACAGGGAGAGAAAGGAATATACTTATTTCTCAGAGGTACATGGAAGGCCTACAAAAACTGACCATGTATTATAAAAACCTCAACATCAAATGCAGTAAGGCAGAAATAGTAAATGCATCCTTTTCAGATCATGATATAATAAAAATTACATGTAATAAAGGGCCAGGTGAAAATAGACAAAAATTAATTGGCAACTTTTTATATCTCTATATGCTTACCTGTATAATATAGAAAAAGAGAAGATCAATGAGTTGGGCTTGCAACTAAAAAAGAACAAATTAAAAACCCTCAAATAAATACCAATTATGAAATTCTGAAAATAAAAGGGGAGACCAATAAAATTGAAAATAAGAAAACTATTGAATTAATAAACAAAACTAAGAGTTGGTTTTATGAAAAAAACAACAAAATAAATCTTTAGTTAACTTGATTAGAAAAAGTAAAGAAGAAAATACATTATTATTAAAACAACTCTGAGATACCACTACACACCTCTCAGATTGGCTAAGATGACAGGAAAAGACAAGAACAAATATTAGAGGGGATGTGAGAAAACTAATATGTTGTTAGTGGAGTTGTGAATGGATCCAGCCATTCTGGAGAGCAATTTCAAACTATGTTCAAAAAGCAATCATACTGTGCATACCCTTTGATCCAGCAGTGTTTCAATTGAGTCTATATCCTACAGAGATCTTAAAAGAAGGAAAGGGACCCACACGTGCAAAAATGTTTGTAGCAGCCCTTTTTGTAGTGGCAAAAAACTGGAAACTGCATGGATGTCCATCAGTTGGAGAATGGCATATGAATGTTATGGAATATTATTTTTCTATAAGAAATGATCAGGAGGATGATTTTAGAAAGGCCTGGAGAGAATTACATGAAATGATACTAAGTGAAATGAGCAGAACCAGGAGATCATTGTATACAACAACATCTTTATACAACAATCAATTCTGATGAACGTTACTCTTTCCAACAATGAGATGATTAATGTCAGTACCAATGATCTTGTGATGAAGAGAGCCATCAACACCCAGAGATAGTATTATAGGAACTGAATGTGGATCACAACATAACATTCTCATTCTTTTTGTTGTTGTTTGCTTGCGTTTTCTTTTCTTACTCATTTGCTTTCTTTTTTTGATCTGATTTCTCTTGTGCAGCAAGGGAATAGTATAAACATGTTTATACATATTGAATTTAACATATATTTTAATATGTTTAACATATATTGAATTGCTTGCCATCTAGGAGAGGGGATGGGGGAAAAGAGGAGAAAATCTGAAACACAAGGTTATGCAAGGGTCAATGTTGTCAAATTATCCATGTATATATTTTGAAAATAAAATGCTTCATTAAAAATAAATAAATATTTTTTTTCAAAAAGAAAAGAAAATTAGCATCAAAAATGAAAAGAGTGAACTTTCCATCAATGAAGAGGAAATTAGAGTAATATTTAAAAACTATTTCATCCAACTGTATGCCAATAATTCTGATAATCTAAGTGAAATGGCTGAATACATACACAAATACAGATTGCTCAGATTAACAGAAGAGGAAATAAATTACTTCATTAGTTCCACTTTAGAAAAAGAAATTAAACAACCTATTAATCAGCTCTCTAAGAAAAAATGCCATATGGATTTACATAAGACAAACATTTAAAGAACAATTAATTCCAATAGAATGCAAACCATTTGGAAAAATAGTGAAAGAAAGAGTTCTACCAAATTTCTTTTATGACATATATATGGTGATGATAACAAAATCACCTACGGTCAAAACAGAAAAAGAACATTATTGACCAATTTCTCTAATGCACATTGATGCAAGCAATCTTAAATAAAATATTAGCAAAGAGGCTACAGCAAATTATTACCAGGATAATACACAATGACCAAGTAGGATTTATACCAGGAATGGAGGGCTGATTCAATATTAGGAAAACTATTATCATAATAGACTATATCAATAACCAACCTAACAGAAATCATATGATTATCTCAATAGATGCAGAAAAAACATTTGACAAAATCCAACACCCATTTGTATTAAAAATACTACAGAAGAGTTAATTGATTATCCTTAAAATGACAAGTAGCATCTTTTTAAAACTATAGGCTCAGGGTTTAGACATAAGTAGTGATAGTATAAGCAAATTAGAAGAACAAAAGATGGCCTACCTCTCAGATTTGTGTAAAGGAAAGGAATTTGTGGCCAAACGAGGATGAAAGTACATTATGAAATGCAAAATGGATAATTCTGATTATATTAAACTTGGAAGTGTTTGTACTAACAAAACCAAAGCAAAGAAGAGTGGAAGGGAATCAGTAAATGGGGGAAAATGTTTATATGCAAGGGTTCTAATAAAGGCCTCATTTCTAAAATATATAATTGACTCAAATTTAAAGGAATAAAAGTCATTCTCCAATTGATAAGTGGTTAAGTATATGAAGAGACAATTTTCACATGAAGAAATTCAGCCATTTCTAGTTATATGATAAAATTATCTAAATCACTATTGATTAGAAAAATGCGAATTAAGACAACTCTGAGGCACCACTTCATACCTCTCAAATTGGCTAAGATGACAGGAAAAGATAATGATAAATATTGAGAATGGATGTGAGAGAACTGGGAAATTTATACATTGTTCATGGAATTGTGAAGTGATATGATCATTCTGGAGAGCAATGTGGACCTCTGCCTAAAGGTTTATAAAACTGTACATAACCTTTGTTTCAGCAGTGTCTCTACTGGGACTGTAATCCAAAGAGATCATAAAAAAGGGAAAAAATCCCCCATGTGCAAAAACGTTTATAGTAGCCTTTCTTGTAGTGGCAAGGACCTGGAAACTGAAGAGACCTATCAGTTGGATTATGGTTGAATACGTTATGGTATGTGAATGTTATGGAATGTTATTTTTGTATAAGAAACAATCAGCAAGATGATTTTAGATTGGCTTGTAAAGACTTCCATGAAGTGATGACAACTAAGTGAAGTGAATGGAATCATGAGAACACTGTACACACCTACAATAAGATTATACAATGTTCAACTCAGATGGACATAGGTCTTTTCAACAAGGGAGTGATCCAAGTCAGTTCCAATAGGCTTGAGATGAAGAGAGCCATCTGCATCTAGATAGAGAACTGTGAAAATTGAGTGTGGATCACATCATAGTATTTCCACTTTTTTGTATTTGTATTTTGTCTTCTTTCTCATTTTTTCCTTTTTGATCTGATTTTTCTTGTGCAGCATGATAATTGTGGCAAAAAATAGTATATATATACATCTTTTTTTCCCTTTCAAGTAATTATATTAGTTGCTAGCATTTACATAGCATTTTTAGGTTTGTAAAGCATTTTACAAGTTATCTCTATTGATCAGCAGCACTGTGAGGTATGTGCTATTACCATCTCCATTTTACAGATTACCCTCTTAAAAAACAAAACAAAAAAACTTGGGTGATTCTTGTGTGGAGTAACCCTTATTCTCCATAGATCTGTTCCCTTACAGTCATGGCCTTGGGTCATTATTTCCACTTGTGTTCTCAAACTCTTGATCTATGCTTCAAAGCAGGAGCCTATTAGGGGATGAAGCATTCCCTTCCTCATGGTTTACCATTTCTTCTTTTCTCAAATCCCATACAGTTGAAGAGTTAGCATTTCATCCCCATGCAGTGAATGAGATTGTGAGTGTGAAACGGGAATATATGGTTCGTGGCTTAAAAGCTCAGGTCTTAGCAGCTGGTGCCTTGCTTCCAGGTGACGGTGAGTAAGAGTATTTACAAAGCTAGGAGAGGGGGAAAAGAGGGAAGTAGTCCTTGAACTACCTGGGAACAGTCCTTGAAACCATTCCTTCAGTGTGCATTCTGAGGAATTTACTGCTGTACCTACCAGTCAGGAGTACCTGGAAAGAGCAAAGCATAAGGGAAGGGAAGCTGGGTCATTTACCAGGGGCAGGTGCTTTAATTTCTTGAAAAACTTTCTTCCCCTAGCTGAGCCTAGAGAATACAGCTGTAAAGACAACAATGGCCTTGGTGGTACCTGGAGTGGCAATACTCCTGGCAGATATATGTGGCAGCCTCCTGCCTCTGAAGGCTACCGATCATATCTCTTACAAGGTGACTCTGCTGCTTGGCTACCTCGTCTTCCATTCATCTCTGGTGCAGGCCCTTCCCAGCTCTTCCTCCTGTAATCTTCTCCTGAGTAAGTCCCTTCATCAGCAAGTTCTGGCGTCCCAGCTCACCCTTATCCTCCTTTCCTTCCTTACTCCACTGTCTGTGGCTTCTTGTTCTTACAGCTAATCTCATCTAGGAGAACCAAAGTATAACATCTATAGACTGCATTATCAATCCCTTTGTTGTCCTTGCCCAATCTCTAACAAGTCTCATCCAGAGATTCTTTTCCATCAGAAAGATATGATTGTTACAGACTACTTAAGCTCAATATAAAAAAAAAAAAAAACTTCCTAACAAATAGAAACAGTCAGGAGTGAAGGGGCTGCTTCAGGTAGTGGGTCTCCTTCACTAAGTATCTTCAAGATTAGGCTGGATGACCACTCATTGGGGGAGTTATAGAAGGAATTGTCAGATACAAGTCGGAATGGATGTTTTCTGAGATTGTAATCCCTTTTGATCCTGTTGCTTCCCCTCCTTCCAGTTTCCTACTTCACAGTGCTACTGATACTACTCTCCCTCAGCACCATGGAGACTGTGCTGATGTCTGGCTTGCTGGCTCCAGGCAACTTCAACCCAAAGAGCAGACCACACCCAGCTCCAAGAGAAGTGTTAGACACTGCCAATCCAGAGCCCAGATCTGAAGGTAGGCAAAAGCAATCCAAAGAGAAAAAAAGGAAGCCTTAGAATCATATTTTGGGAACATCCTTGAGCCCTACCCCAAAGCAGGAAAAAGTCTAGCACCTCTAGTTTTCCTTAAAATGAAAAAATACTACCTTTATCTGAAACATTCTCTTTGTAGTAATGAAACAGACTATATCTGGACTAGTGGGAGAGCACTTGGTATCCTTGGGTGCCAGAATGAACTCATTCCTGAGGTAATACCTAAACCAGTTTAAGTCTTAAGGAAGTTCTTAAAATAATAACTGAGGGCTTTTTTTGGTCTGGATACAAACACCTAGATTCAGAAGGACATCTGTGGCAGGGATTCTTTTACTCAGATAAGTGATTTTTGTTTCTGGAAAGTGATTTAACTCTGGAGCCTCCTCCTCTCCCCAAGAACAGTCTGGTCCCTTGTACTCATCTTTGTTTCAGGCAAGGGTGTTGCCATATGAAGGGCAGCTCCCACTCAGTGTTTCTCCCACAGAGACCCAAAGGAGAGTTGAGGGGACAAGAAAGACTTGGGTTGAGGCTATGGACCATATCTTCTTGGTGATTTATGCAGCCATCATCGGATGCAGTCAAATAATTTTTGTTATAGTCTGGGTCTGGTGGGAATGCAAGTCTGATCCACCTCCTGCTAT
>JAJPUD010025928.1:0-17061 GCA_023553655.1 Myrmecobius fasciatus
AGGGCTTGGAAATCTTGGCAGTGAATGGCCAAGAAGTGATAGCATATTAAGAGTTGAGCAGCATTTGAACTCACTGCAACCTTTACCAAGATTTTGAAGCTTTGAACACTGCATTTCAAGTGCTGACATGATTGACTGAATGTTCAGACTTTGCATTCTCATTCTTTTTTGGGGGATCTGGAAGACAGATGTGTAGAGAATATTGAATAGTGACAAATAAATATGATTTCATTCTTCTATACCACAAACACACCCTACCCAGTTTCCATATTGTAAAAATTGGAAGGGGCAGGGAAAGTTGAGGAAGCTTGCCTAATTCAGGAAAAGCAAAAAGGACATTGTAGGATTTTCTTTGCATTTTAAATTTTGCTTCAGGTGTCAGCTTTGAAGATTCAATTCAATCAAAGAGTCGATCATTTAACATGTTTTGAGTACCTACTGTGTGCTGAACTTAATAAATCATTAGAGTTCAAGAGTTCTGAGCTGTAGGAAAGCTAAAACCAATTGGGTGTCTTCACTAAATCTGGTTCAGATTTGGGGACCTTCAGAGAGTGGAGGATGCCTAAGGAGGAAGGTCCTGCTCAAATGGGGAAAACAGAACAGGTTGAAGCTCCTGCAACAATCTTTACTGGGACTGGCTTGCAAGTGGCTCTCCACAGGAACATCCAGTCTCAAAATAAGAATAAAAATGAAACAAGCTTTTGTCACAAATCAATATTATCTCAAATGAGATCATTTTATAAATCACTTAGCACAGTGTGTGGCCTCTCATAGGTGCTCTATAATCACTAGCTGGTATAAACTATAATAATAATTATTATTATTATCAGCTGAGGATTTAGAGCTATGAGAGACCTTTGTCGTTTGGTCATTCAGTCATGTCTGACTCTTTGTGACCTCACAGATTTGTCCACGGGGTTTTCTTGGTAAAGATGCTGGCGTGGTTTTGCCATTTCCTTCTCCAATGTGTCCCCGTTTTGCAGATAAAGAAACTAAGGCAAACAGGATCATACAACTAGTAAAAGCATATTTGAACTCAGATCCTTCTTATTCCAAGCCCCACCTAGATGCCCCATTAGGGACCTTTTTGTTGTTGTGGTTGAGTAATTTTAATCATATCCAACTCTCTGTGACCCCATTTGGGTTTTTCTTGGCAAAAATAATGGAGTGTTTGTCATTTTACAGATGAGGAAACAGATAAACAGAGTGAAGTATTTGCCCAGGGTCACATGGCTAGTAAGTGTCTGAGGCTGAGTTTGAACTCAGGGCCCAATGCCCTATCTTCTGAGCCACCTTATTGCCTCCTAGGAGATGCTAGCTATTTTCCAATATTTGAAAGGCTGTCTCTTAGAAGTAAGATTAAATTTATTATTCATCCCCAAAAGTCTTAACTAGGAGCAACAAGTGAGGGCACTGAGAGGGACTGCAGACAGTTCAGCAATACCATGGATAACCAATCAATCAATCAATCCATAAACATTTATGAAGCACCTACTACATTCCAGGTGCTATGCTGAGTGCTAGATTTAGAGTCAGGAATTCTTGGATTCAAGTCCAACCTCAGGCACTTACTAGCTGTGGGTCCCTAGGCAAGTCACTTAACAGTCTGCCTCAGTTCCCACATCTGTAAAGTGGGGATAATAGCACCTATCTCCCAGGATTATTGTGAGGATCAAATGAGATTATATTTGTAAAGTGCTTTGTAAACCTTATATAAATATGATAATAAATGCTAGTTATCATTATGGTTATTATTATATTGCAATAAGGCTTGATGTAACAGTCCCAAAGAGGAATGGGGCTCCTCTGGAGGTAGAAGATGATCCCTCTTCCTTGAAAATTTTTAAGCAAAGATGGAATACCCACAAGTCAGTCCCTTGGTTAGGCCAGATTGCCCCGAGGTCCATTTTGGTCCTGTAATTCCATAGTTTCATGATTTCATGATATTCTTTTGTCTTCATTTATCATGTCCTTGGGGAGGCCTTTTTATTGCAGGTGTTGGTACCCAAGGCTGTAAGTCACCAGCAGTTTGGATCTCTGAACCTTCCCAAGATATCTTGGGATTTAGGCTAGATTTCTTTCTTAAGGGCTATGCCTTGAACCAGAACCAATCTGATTCTCATTGATTGGCCACCAATAAATCCCAGACCAAACCCCAATGACCATTTGGTCATTGTTTGGGTCCTGATTGGCTGGAATTAAATGTAAATAGCAATCATTTCTACTTTGGCCACAAATCCTGAAGATTTTCCCTACCCAAATATATCTATCTATCCACTTATTCTTTCTTTCATTCATTTACTTATTCATTCATTCATTCAATCATTTGTCTGTTTATCTGTTTGTTTGTTAAATTATTTACCTAGATTGCTACCTAGCCTTCTTCACTAAATGGGTGCAACCTCAGTCAAACTGAGACTTGTTGAAGTCTTTAATTTTAAAAGGCCCACGTCTCCCACTGCACCCAGGGCCATCTCCTATCATCCTGATCTGTCTCTGGCTACTGGACCCAGGTGGCTCTGGAGGGGAAGGTGAGGCAGGTGACCTTGCCTAGCCCACCTCATTTAAATCCCATTCACTTCCATGCCACAATATCATTCCCTGATGTCTGGGTCCTCCTGGAGACAACAATAACAATAGCAATGCCAAAACCTATGGGGCTTTTCTGGCTGAGTGGGGGGTGAAGGAACTGCCAGAGAGATCAGAGTAACTCTTTGGGTTTCACAGTTGCTGCTGGGGCCTAGCCACCCACACAGCCCTTCTGTTCTTCTGAGCATTTATTTTAAAGTCTCTTGATCTTTTGTTCTTGTGCTTACAGTTATGGGCAAGGACTGATAGTCATTAGTCATATCAAGAAATGCTAATTTGTGTCAGGAAAAAAAAAAGCTGGTTCAGAAGGGATTTGCACCAGTTTCTTATTTTGATAGGTAACTGTAATTCTATCAGCAAAGCTTTAATCTGGAAATTACAGTGACGGAAATGCAAAGCACCCTAGGAGAGAGGATTATTTTTAGGTTCCTTTTTAACTTTTAAAATCTGATTCATCTATAGCTTCTACAAAGGTGCCAGAGGTGAGATTCAAGGCTGAGCAAGTTGGCCTTCGAGGACCCCAAAACTAACATCCTGTTGGATGGAGGAAGGGTAACAGCAAAATAATTGGTCTTTAGCAATGGTAATATTGACGCTATTAGACAAGCTTCTTGGGAGCAAGCACTGGGTTTCTTTATATTCCTATAGCTTAGCTTTCAATACTGGGATGAAGAGATCATCAGAGGTAAATTAAGTGAGAGGCAGCATGATATCAGGGTATTCTGGAAGGAATACTCCTTTAGAAGTTAAAGGTCCTGAGTTCAAATCCTCCTACCTATAAGCCCATCTTTTAGCTTTTGGAACGTCAGGTTCTCATCTCTAGAAGGAGAAGGTTGGACTCTATGGCCTCCTCCTAAATCTAAATCTGTGGCACTATGCTTAAGGAAAGTTGCTCTTGGACAGGGATGTGCTGATAAATGTTTAACAACTAGCTCTCATTGTTGAGAGAAATGAAGGTAGGATGCACTTTTAAGTTTAATCTGCCTTGCTTTCATAAATCAAAGCCATCAATAAAACAATAAATCAAGCCCTAATTTGTAGCATTTGCCAATATTCAAGGTGGAAATGCTCACACATAAAATAGAACAATTGTCTCCTGCCAGCCTGTTGAAACTGGCTCCAACAGTCTCCTGGGGATATGGAAATGCAAGCCAGGAGACTGGGGATTCCAGATGGCAACACTGAGGGAAGAAAGGAAGAAGGTTGGGTTGAGTCGTGATAGAATTTAGGATTCTTTCTAAAAATGTGTGTGCAGAAATTCGATGGGCATAAATAATATCAGATGATCGATAAATGTCAAGGAAATGATGGACTGGAGAGTAAACTGCCTCTGAGGAGAGAGAGTGATCTGATACTGTTAGAGGGGAAAGTTGAAATTGGCACCCAAAAAAAGATCTATTGTCCTTGGTGCTGCTGGAAGTTAAGAAATAGAAAGAGGAAAATCCACTTTTCTTGCATCTTTGTTATCAACCCCATACTGCCCAGCACTGTGTTTTACATCTGAGTTGGGAGTAAGAGTAGATTTGAAAAGGGAACTAGTAGGTAAATTCCTGTGTGAACACGAGCCAAACCAGATTAAATGATTATGAATTTTTACTTACCACTTACCTAATAGATAACTAATTTGTACCCCCAGGAATCAATCAGTATTATTTATTTATTTCTATATTTATTATATATCTTTATATTTTATTATATATTTATTATATATTTTATATATTACACATTATGTATATCTATAGATATTACATATCTATAGATATTTTATATTTATATTTGTTATATAATATATATAAATAATATAAACAAATGAATAAAGTAAAATAAATATGTTACATATATTTATTTTACTGTATATATATATATACATATATATGTGTGTGTATATGTATATATATATGCATACATATATATGCATATATATATAAAGTCAGACACTACTAATACAGATCATTGTAAGAAAGTAGCTTGTGCATTTGAGAGGCTGGGCTAAGTGATTTCTGTCAGGACACTGCCATGGTATCACCATTCCATGATGGAAGGAACTATGTATGGAATCCTGCCATTGCACTGTAATACAGCATGAAATGGGGGGGAAAAAGAACTTCAAAGAGTCCATTGGATTCACTAAGTTTGTCTGGAGACAGGACTGAAAATTGTTTTTGGCCCAAAGTTGTGGGAAGTGCCGATGGAACTGCAGAGTTGTCCGTCCAGCAGAAAATTGAAGATTATGGGATTGTATCTAGAAAACTTGGACTTGGAGATAGGGATTAGGGAATTAAGTGTATAGAGATAATGTTGCTCCCTTTAGACTGTAGGGCAGGCACAGAATTCCCTGTTATTAATTGTGTCCCTAGCACTTTGCACTAGGTAAGTGCTAATAAATGCTTATTGGAGTGGGCGATAATGGGAGCTAACATTTACACAGCACTTTAAGGTTTCTGAGACACTTTACCAATGTTTTCTTATTCCGTCCTTAAGCATCCCCGGAGTCAGCATCTCTGAGTGTTCACTCGCCCAGGCCTTCCAGTGATGGAGGACCTTTGGGGCCAGCCGTTCCATTTGGGGATGGCGCACAGCCCTGGGCCCTGATCACATAAGTGGAGCAGAAAGCTGCCCAATACAGCTCCCACCCTTTGCTCCTAGTCCTGTGCTCTGGCCATTTGATTTAATAATGAGAAGATCATGCTTTGAGAATGCCGTTCCAGTAGAGTGGGGAGGAAAAAAAGCCCAATTTCAAAGAGCTCCAGAGGGAGAAACATAAAGTCCAGACCGTTCATTGATGGCTTGTCATTGAAAGAATGGAGAAAATAGGACATGGGAAGATTAAACTCAACTCCATCTTTATTCCTTTTTTAATCCTCTTGTCGTGCCCCTTTATTCCCATACATGTTGTAGATAAGAGCCCCCTCTTCTACCTGTTTGACCTCTGATGTCTTTCACTGCTTTAAATCTATAATCCTATTATCTTGGATCTGTTTTGTTAAAGAAAGTATTGGGTTTCCAGAAAGACTTGAGCACAGGTGACTGGGAAGATGGTCTAGGAGAAGAAAGGGCCACTTTCTGCTAATCCATCAAAGCTGGTGCTGGGGAATTGGTTAATTTCTTGACTCCACCTTATCCATCCAGGTCCAGCTGATTTGTTTGGGAAATCTGGATTAGCTATTCAGTTGCATGTGAAGCAGGATTTAACAGCTCAAAACCAATCTTAAAATAATCTGGCCTTTGTGGATGCCAAAATTGCTTTGGAAGCCAGCCAAGAAAGAGATTTGAGCTACAAGAAAAAAAAATAATAATTAGGCACTTTCCTATTTTCTTTGGAATTATGGTAGTAAAGCCCACACAATAGCCTACCCAAACTCTACACAATTTGATCATCTTGGCAAATTGTGTAGGATTCAAAGGTAGCATATTTTAATAGATGTTACATGGGCGTCTGTTCTGTAGCAAAGCCTGCTCTTGTAGAGACTTCCATATAGTTGTTTTTGTTTTTAAATTTGGAGTAGGGTCAAATTTTCATGCATTCAGCATTCTCTAAGATCTGTTCATATTCACCATTTGCAAGGCTTTCCAGTTTATATTTTGTGTCTATTTTTGCATCTATAAAGTGTGTGACAAGTGAAATTTTTTAGAAAGACAAAGGAAAATTTTCACTAGAAAAAAAAAAGACTTCACATATATCAAAGTATGAAGCCAGTATGTCTCCTTCCTGAGATATATTAGGAACTCAGCAACTAATAGAAAAATTTTTCGAAGAGTTGCTGTATGAATGTATATAATATATGTTATATATATGCATGTGCATAAATATGTTATTATATATAAAACCAAATAGATGTAGATATTTATATATATGTGTGTGTGTGTGTATGTATGTATTTACACTTCACAGAACAAATCCCAATTGTTTGGAAGGTCATTTTTGTTCTGTGTTTGGCAAGACTAAACAATTTTAGTTCAAAGACAAAAAGAGGGATAAAAATGCAGTTCTGATTGGGTCTTGTTTACTTTGGGAGCAAAGATCTCTTTCTCCTGTCTTTGCCAATCACATTAGGTGACATTTTAATAGACTGTGTGGCTTTCCATGCCCAGTACCCGCCTCTGGTTTCTCATGGGAAGCAGTAAAAGTATCAGCCATCAGCCAGGGTTCTGAGTACTGCTTGGAACATTCCCTTACAGCTGGTCTCAATTGTAAATAGACTTCAAGTATACTCAGTGACTGTTAATGTGCCTTGTTAATTTAATTATGTCATTTTGAAAAATTTGTAGCTACTCAGCAATGATCAATTTTCATAAAACTTAATATTTCTTTCATAAGCTCACAAACAGCCTTGAATTAATGTCATTAATTTTAAACCCTTATCCCACTCACTTCCTCCAAAAGAAAGACCTTAAGGTATTGTTTAAAGGACATGGTATTTCTCAATAATTTAGAAAGCATATATAACAAAAACGTACATCTACAAAAAAAGACTCGAGTAGTTTTGATTCCCAGACACAGTGGGAAGTGGTCACCTTCCAAATCAAGTAAAGTGATTTTTAAATTTTAGTGAAGTGCTTTCATTTGAACAGGTCTCATTTAGAAATGTAAGTGATTTGCCTGGCATCCCCCTCCAACTCTCAGCTTTTTATATTTAGCTTTAAGGGGGTGGCAGATGAGTTTTTCAGGACAAGTCTGAACTTTAGGATTAAAGGAAAGCCCTTCCTGGGAAGAGACTGGAGTGGAAAGCTGGAAAGCTGGAGTGGACCTCAGAACCTTCAAGTCCAATTCCCTTCATTCTATATATGAAAGTAAAAGCTTCCTGATTACATAGTCACCAAATGAAGAGAGGAATAATTGGAGACATCAACTAGCATTTATTAAGCACCTACTGTGGTCCAGGCACCGGGAATACAAAAAAACCAAAACAAAACAAAAGCCCACACAAAAAAAATAAACTGTCTTCAAGGAGCTTACAATCCATTAGTGGAAGTTTGGTGAGGATGAAAGGAGATTGGAATTGCTTTGCTAACTTCAAAGCACTTTGAGCAGAGGACGTGAACTTCAGCTCTTCTTTTTATTCTCAGCTCTGCCATGCGGGGTCCCTAGGCTTGGGTGGATTCAAACCCAGGACTTCCACACAGAATTTGTGCTTTCTCTCAGGCTGCCTCCCAATATGACCAGAAAAGCATGTAATTATTTCCGTTAAACAATTAACTTCAAGACAACCAGTTATCAGCGTCTATAACACTTTGGAAAAAATATACATATGTGGAGGAAAATCATCGTAATATTTAGAAGTTATTAATATAGAAACAAACAGTGAAAGATTTCGGTGGGATGGAGATAACATAATTCCCACCTCGGCATTCGCCAAGTTTCTATTATTGAACTAGAGGCTTTGGGAGTTTCTGACCGCCATCTTTAAGTAGCAGCATGAAAAATTGATTGGCTTATTGCCCACCTTCCCCATTCCTTTCGGTATCCCCAAGCAAGAGTTTTCAAGACAAGTCCCCCAAGGAAACATTAATTCCTCCCATGCAGTGTGCAGGAATTGTGCTAATGGTGAAGACTATAAATAAGAGCAGAAAGAGAAGCCATTCCTGCCCTCAGGTAGCTTCTACTTTAAGGGGGAGTTCCTTTCATCTCTAGGATTAGTGACCTGGTATCAAACTGAGCTTTCTTGCTTCCTGTCTCTTCCCTTCTTTGTTCCAGGCCATCTGGATAGCTTACACAGTCAGAAGCCCCTGGTTCCAATATGTCTTCTGAAACTACCTGGAATGAGTTTGGACAAATCATTTAAGCTCCTTCAATTCCGGCAGGTGGATTAGATTAGTTAGCCTCTGGGGTCCCTTCCAGGGTCTGGCCTACAATCCTATGATTCCCTATATATCTAGCTACATACAGTGAGCTGCTTCATTTCTTGTTCATTTTACAGATGAACAGAATGGAGCACTCAGCATTGAAAGTAGAATTTGAATTCAGGACCTCCCAACTCCAAGTCACTCTTCTACATCAATTTTTTACTGATTCTCCAGCTACTCCCTCTCCTCTCACCCCAGGCACCTCATCCATCTTTTGCATGTAATTTGTGTGTCCATATACACATATACATACATACACTTTTTCCTATGATAATGGAATATAAGTTCCATGAGGGCAAGAACTACTTCACTTGTTTCTGTATCTCTGGCACTATAATATATCCTTACTAAATCCTTATTGGTTGGTTGAATTATTCTCCTTGCATAGGCTGCTTTGTAATTGTATTCTAAAAGAGCATCATTAGTTTAGATGCTTTCTCATATTATTATTTTAACAACATAACAGTTTTGGTTACATGTCAGTAACATTGATTTTAAATCATTTAGCAAATATTTATCTAGCACCTACCATATGCAAAGCAGAGAGCTTGGTAGATTCTGGGTGAGACCCAGAGTTTAAATAAGACAAATTCTCTGCCCTCAATGAATGTTTTCCCATGTGTGTGTATTTGTGTGTGTGTGCTGAATCCAATTAACTGATATGCAAGTTGTTATAAAGTAGTAGTTCACAAGCTACATGAGGTCTAAGGGAGGAATGGAAGGATTGGAGAAGGCTTGATGGATGAAATATCATGGAAGGTGAGCTTCAAAAGATGGAGAGGACTTCAGTAATCCAATCCAAGAAGTGGGAAGGAAAGTATTTGAGATATAGGAAACTGTGTGTACAAAAACATGGAGTACCTGGGAGAATTATATGTTGTGTCTGGAGGATGAGTAGGTATGTTCCACTGGAGAAGAGCATCCATGGGTGCGAATTGGGCATTCGGGAACCTGGATAGGGTTTACAAGTGTGACATGAATCTTGAATAAGGATCATTTGTCTGGCAATACAGTGGTAAAATGAAAGGAGAAACAGGAATTCTTCCTGTTATTGCCATTGAGTTGTTCAGTCACATCTGAGTCTTTGTGACCCCATGGACTATACACACACACACACACACACGTGTGTATACATATATATGTATATGTGTATATGTATATATATATATATATATGGGGACAGATCCTCCTATCCTTCGCTATCTCTTTCCCAAGTTCAGGTTCCTTGTTTCCATGACACCACTTATCCATTTCACCCTCTGCCATCCTTTTTTCCTTTTGCCTTCAATCTTTCCCAACATTGGGGTCTTTTTTTCTATGAGTTCTCTCTTCTCATGACTTGGCCAAAGTATTTACGTTTCAGCTTCAGCATTTGACCTTTCAGTGAATAGCCTGAATTAATTTCTTTAGGAATTAAGAATACTTGGGATGAGACAATTGTGATAATCTATGCTGATAGGAATAAAGGTGTGTAATACTAGCATAGCAGATGCAATGAGAGGTGGGAATGGATTTAGTAATATTGGGTCTATAAAATCAATAGAACTTGTAAACTCATTGACTATGAAAGAGAAAGAAGGATGGATTGTCATGTTGAAAGAAATGTGTCTCCTTAAAAAAAATCAATGTATCATCAAGGAAAACACAACATCCTGAGATTATTTGACTAGCCCAGATTTTAAGGTACCAAATCTTGGAGATTTGTCCATAGTTCAGAATTCTACAATACCTATTATTTTACATGCTGAAGTCTGAATATTCCCCACTGTCCGGATCCATATTTCTGGAGACACGAGCCCTTCTCTATATCTCCAAAGTGAGCTAGAAATAAAGAGATGGGACACCAAAACTCATGAAAATGGAGTCTATTTTATTGTTCAATCTTAAAAACACTTATATGGTATATATACCATATGCTTACATAACAAAGTATATACAGTACATGTGGGACTCAGGAATATCTTTGTTGTACAGTTGTGTTACATGGCAATTCCTGACTTATGTGTCTGGTTTATGTCAGGTAGTCCTAGTCAGTCTTATCAGATTTATGGTTCCAGACACATCCTGTTATTGCAGATGTATGTACATACTTGTGATAGCCTCTGGGAGTAAATAGGGGTCACAGAGAACTGATCCAAGCATGTCAGCAAAACCAGTAAGAGTCAGAGGGCAAATGCTGTGACCTTCCTGCAATTTCTGTTTGTGATCCTCAGCACCCCACAATGCTTAACAGAAAGATCTGGGCACCAGGAGTGCCAGGCCGATGGTATTTCTTGACTGATTGGAAACATCAGGTGTCAACTGGTACATTAATTTATCTAAAATTGCATTAAGTCCCCTCTCCAAGGCTGGAGATGCTAATTCTAGAAGTAAAGTACTATTCAATTAAACTTACATGGGAAACAAAATCTTAGGTAATACTTAAATTGAGTGATAGACACTAGGGGAGTAACCAGTACTTAGGAGTTGCATTTCTGATTTATATACTGATAGGACTTTGGGCAAGTCAATCCTTTCTCTAAGTTGTAGTTTCCTGTAAAAAGCTTATTTCTAAAAGAAGTTAGTTAGATTAAGTGACTTTTAAGATTTCTTATAGACCTTCAGCTCTTTGGATATAAATTGCACTTTTGAAATGAATCTTCCTGATCAGATTTCCTGCTCAAATCCTTGTTAGTAAAAGTCAAGCAAGTAAAATAGAGTAAATGTAGTCGAATAAAGTGAGTGAAGTGGACAATAAACGGGCATCTCAGTGAAGTCCAGCTTCTTAAATACTTGAAATGACGTATGATTTTATCCATGTGATTTCTTCTTATACAAATTCATTTTCTCTTGAGGAGTTGTGGGGCTAAAATCCCACAGCCAGATGATGATCCATTCACCTTGTCTGTCAGAGGAAGGCCAGGGTGGGCAACTGATGAGTGGTACGAGAGCATGGAGAACAAATTGTGTGTCCAAGGACCAAAGGGCAGAAGGCACTGAGGGGCGAGGAATGCTGATGAGAACAAGAAGAATGGGGTTTTAAGTAACCTGAGGAAAAGAGGAGGCTTGAAGAAGAGTCAGGGATGATGATAAGGAAAAGGCACCAGCAGAGAGAGAGCGCTTCTCAAAACTTGTCTGGTTTCTTGGCTTCAAGGATGCTCAGCCGGCTTCTTCACAGCCTTCTCGTGGAGGGTTATCAGCTGGATCTTCATGGGCAAGGAACTACCTACAGCTGTAAAAAGCATATAAGCAGCCGTGTGTCCATATGCCAGACAGATGTGACCCATCTTCCTCATCTGCAAAATGGGAATAATAATAGGTTAACCCTCACAGGTTTGTGAAGATCAGATGAGGTAATACACAAACCTTTCTATAGAAAGGAGATATATGTGTGTCTATACATATATACATATGTATTATATATGTATGTATATAGTATATATATATATATATATATATATATACCATCCACATATTATTTATACATATCCTTTATATATATATATATATATATATATACACAAATACTTTGCAAACCTTAAAGTTCTATATAAAGGATATATATACATATATATAAAAAAGTATGTGTATACATATGTGTATATATACCACACATATATTATTTATATATATGTACATATATATCCTTTATATATACAAACAAATACTTTGCAAACCTTAAAGTTCTATATAAAGAAGATATAATTTTTTTATATACACACACATCTATTACACATGCCTAGGGGTATTTCCAGTCAGGTCCAATTAATGTGCTGTTACAAAGAGTCTCTTACAACTATATTTGATATCTTTATGAGAATATGAATACAGATGTACATGTACACATAGGGGAATGTCTATGGTCACATACACATGTAAGGTCCATATACAATGTATCATAAACCTATCTAGAAATTTGTGCATGTTGCTTCCTTTCATTACAGCCAGCACAGGCAGGAATAGGCTCAGAGGCTCCCTTTTGTTTCAGAGCGGGTACCAGAGAATGTCATTATTAGTTCTCTGTTGGCCAGCAGTGGCAAGCTCCATGGGGCCTCAGGAAACGTACTCAGCTCTGTGCTGCCTAATATTTTTTTTAAATGAAGGATTAGATTTGCAATTATGTGTCCTGCACCTGGCCCCACATCCAGCACATTAATACATAAATATTTGTTGGTCAGATAAGTGATGATAGCTGGGATCCAAAAAGACTTGACGCTCTATAGAATACTGCGACACTGCGATGGACTGAATGAAATGAAATTGAATAAGGTTAGTTGTAAAATCTTGCTTATGTTCAAACCTCTCAAGTTCAAGATAGAGGAGGCGGGGCTAGGCAGCAGTGGGGGCGGAGCTAGGCAGGAGGAGGAGGTGGGACTAGGTAACAATGAGGTGGAGCTAGGCCAGAGAAGGCGGAGCTAGGCAGTAGTGAGGGGAGGAGTTAGGTTACAGAGGCGGAGCTGGGGAGGAGTTAGGTTACAGAGGCTGAGCTAGGCAGCAGTGAGGTGGGACTAGGCAGCCATTCTGTGTGATGATCCCAACATTTTCCTAGGCTGTGAGCTAAACATTCATCAGCATTATAACAGAATAATAGTTTCTGGGGGGGAAAACCAAAAAACTAAACAAATCTCAGAGTGAATTAAAGACAATATCCAGAGGAAGGGAAATGATGGTCCCAGTGTAAATGGAGAGGCCCCTTCTAAAGCATTTTCCATTTCTGGTTTTGGAAGGACATTATAAGGTAGAGATCTCTCTATCTTTACCCATCCCCTGAAGGAGTGTCCTTCCCCCATCAATCATCTCTTTTCTTTCTTGTATATTGGGTTCTCCTCTCCATCTTCTTGAGCAGGTTTTGCCTCTACCAATGAGACACCCATTTTCCCCTAATGAGAAAAAAAACCCAAACAACTTCATCAAAACAACATCCACCCTTCTGCTCCCACTATATCTCTGTTCCTCTTTTTCACTGGGAAACAACATCTAAATTATAATTATTATCAAAGCATGACTTGGAAAATGAAAGATCATTTTTAAAGCATGATTGCATAGAGTGAGCTGTAAGTTAATAGAATATTATAGAAAATGATAGGGAAATCATATCAGACTAAGCTATGGTATGTAATTATTAAAAATTGTATATAGAAAAGCGAGACCTAAATAGATTGGTAATGAGGCATCATGAAAATAGTCCTGCATTTAGAGCCAGAAAATGGGGGCTCATTTTACTCCCTCTGTGACTTTAAAAAATTCACTTAATCAGAGCCTCGGTTTTCTCACCTCTTAAGAAAAACCAGTTAGAAAAGATGATCTACATACAAATCCTATAATCCTATAAATAAGGCTGAGATGCTATTGTTGGTTTTATAAATTACAGATTTCCCTTATGGATGGCATTTTGGGGATCTTTATCTTTTTCTATTTTATACTGATCTCCATCACTGGTACCTATTACAATTCTTTATTAACTTGATTGAAGTGCTTGATATCTGGTAGATGTTTAATAAATGCTTGATTTCTTGATGGAATGATGTTTAAAGTAAATAAAGATGAAAGGAAATGGGCCAATCTTACTTTTATCCCTGATGTTCCTTTCAAGGAAGCAAAGAAGACATCAATCATAACTCTACTTGCATGTATTTCAGAGGGCCAGGTATCTCCGGGAAGTAGACACTCCCTCCACTGAGACAAATCACACTATGTCTCTGCTTTCTCCTGCTGTGTAACTCCTGTCCAGGTTCCCTATAAATTCTCCACAGGGAGTGATTCACTGCTTTGAGCACTTTCTTCCAAATGTCTTCATCTCACTTAGATACCAGAGCAGTAGCTGATCACTACATGATCATCCAAATTCTTTGATCTTTTTCAACTGGAAATCTCTATAACTGTGCATTGTGTCTAAAATTCAGCTCCCAAATACAGCTTGAATTTGGGTTGATTTTTTAAAAATATGATTCCAATTTTAAATGGCAGTTACACAGATCTTATTGACCCTATGATCCAATCCAACAACACTTAGATCAGGGAAGAACATCACAGGAGACAGGACTTCAGAAATTTCTTAAAAATAAAATATAGATTTCTCTTGATTTTATCATTCATTTTCAGACAAATTAATAGAAATGGGTAAGGACTTAATGAGTGTCTTGTCATCTTGCAAACACATAAACACTACTAATTATCAGTGTTAGATATATATATCATCAACCACCATTTAGATTTCTCTTCTAGGATTGGTAGCAAACATCCTTGAAGTTGACATTAAATGTGATTTTTTGTTATTGTTCTTCAGAGTATGGGATGATGCTTCTTCAAAAATTCTGGATTTGTTTACTTTCTATGGGAAAAAATTCATCTTCTCCTTTCTCTCTTTCTCTTCTATGTCTAATACTGATTACCCTCCATCTCCTTAGAATCTTTTTTTCCATTATCTTCCCTAGATTATTTGTCCTCTGCTGCATTGGAATCTTTTATCTTCTCTAATAAGCAATAGGATGGACAATGTTCCTCAGATAAGGTAACTTTTGCTTTCTCACATGGCAGGAAGACATCCTTTTCTTAAGATTATATTAAGGGAGATGACTGCCATAGGCAGGAAGATAACATAATACAGGCTCTGCTTGGAACAGGTCTTAATGTATACCTGTTTCCTGGGTCTGAAGATGAACAATCCAGCTTTCTGTATCTCCTTAGAAACTGCCTACATAACTGACCCAGCAAAGTGTTTTTTTGGTTTTTTTTTTGTTTTTTTTGCATCCTGTCTTTTTACTTGGGGGTTCTGGGAGTGCTAATTTTAAGTCAGTTTAGACATCATCCACCTCATTGTTAACCTTACAAATCTCCTACATGCTCATAATTAGCATTAAATTTTTATAATCTACCTGTTCCCTTTTTAGAGGAGCCAAGGTGCAAAAATTAGGATCTTGGAGGATCATAGATCATCAGAGCTGACTATTCAGACAAATCATTGTATTTTCCAGTTTTTGATATCTCTGTTGCACTGCTCTCAATTTATTTCCCCATTCTTCTTCTAGCTCTCTTTTGAGATTCTTTATGCAATCTTCCAGGTAAGCCTTCTGAAAAGGAGACCAACTTAAGTCTGCCTTTGCGGCTTCATCTGGAATTGTTTTCAGAATCTCATGATCTGGGGACTGCCCTACTTTCTCTCCGTAGAAGCTGTCTATGGTGAGAGCTCTCCTCTGCTTCTTGCTCATGATTTTGAGCTGAGGTATCAGTCACCAGCAGGGAAATCTGCCACAGTTTCAATTTGCCCTGGGGCAGTTTGCTGAGTTGACTTCTGGTGGGCAGGCTGGTCGGGCTAGATCCACACTAGGACCACGCTTTCAGCTGCTCTCAAACCACCCTTTACCAAAGGCAGATCTGCCAAAGCACCTGCCAGCAAGCAGAGCAAAGTAGCCCAGGCGTCTCCCAGGGACTTCCTGGGTGCCTAAAATCCACCTCTGTCATAGCTGACTTCTGCCCCTGGCGCACTGGTGTCTGATCCCGGCCAGCAGCCGATTCCCCCGAGGCTAACCTTCTCCGGAGTTCTTTCAAAGTAGATATTTGATAGAAGTGCGTTGTCCAAGTGTTTGGTGGAGCCCTCACTACAGAACCAGTTCGGAGGCTCAGTTTGTCTGGGTCTGAGGGAAGGTCTCAGGAGCTCACAGAGAACGCTGTCTGCAGTTCGCCATCTTGGCTCCACCCCACAGGATCCAAATCATTGTATTTTGAAATCAAGAAAACTGAAGCTCAGAAAGAGAAGATCAATTGCCCAGAGTCATTAAACTAGTTATGAGCAGCAAAGTTGTCAGTTTGACACTTTGATTGGGGTGTTGTTACTTATTGTTAATATTTTCAATTTTCCATGCTAATGGAAAAAAATAAGAGTGGAGATTAATCAGTTCACTGAAAAGTAAACAAAGTTCCTCTTTTAAACTGGTGGAGATTCCTCCTCTACAACTCATGTTTTTCTCATATAAATCCTAAAAGCTGACCTGGCATCCATCTAGAGTACGGGAGTTGCAGAGATAAGAGACAGGATGCCCAGGAAAACCCATGGCCCTGATAATCCAGGGAGCCCAGAGCTTTCTTCTTAGCCTCTCTGCATTGTGTGTGGGGTTGTGATGAGATGAAATGGTGATAAGCAGTCAGTTTGTTAATTCTGCAGACAATTGAATCAATTTTATTAATTGTTGCCCTGTCTTGAAACCAGAAGGCCCCCTTGTGCCCTATTAGGCTGGCAGGAATATAGACAAGACATACTTCCCAGGAGGCAGCAAACCAAGAAAAAATTGGCAGCTCTTCCCATTGCATTTCACTTTACACTTAAATGACACCAAAGAAATAAGATCTCTGTCAATCACAACACAAACAGTAGGCTGTTTACAGATGCTCTGAAAAGGAAAAGGCAAATTGAAGTTGAGGACCCTAAATGAATGCCAACCATCTATGAGGAGAGAACATGGAAACTTTACAGCAATGCTGACAAGAGACTTTCTCCTTCTCTGCACCATCTGACAGGCTTGTCCATCTCCATCTTCTTGGTAGCTTCATCTGCCAATGTCTCTCAAAGCCTCTAAAATAGCAACTTGGATTTTCATCTGTCTGTGGAAAATTCTTTCTTCCAAAAGTACAGAGATTTTGTTCATATTTTTT
>JAJPUD010025929.1:0-17058 GCA_023553655.1 Myrmecobius fasciatus
TAGCTATGGGAGCTAGAGCAAATCGCCTAACCTCTGATGCCTTGGCTGCCTGAACTGTAAAATGGAAATACCAATCGTCCCAGGACTGCTGTGAGGATCAAATGAGATAATATTTGTAAAAAGTGCTTAGCACAGAGCTGGGACATAGTAAGTTACAGACACACACACAACTCTGTTTTTGTCTCTGTGTGTGTGTGTGTGTATGTATAAATATATATTTGTATACATTTATGCATATGTTTGTATATATGTGTGTAAATATATATTTTATATTATACTTATGTGTAATAGTATACATATACCTACACATGATGCACATGCACATACATGTACACATATATACATACATGTAATAAGGGACAGTAAAGAGAAGAGGGAATTAAATTATTCCCTTCCCCCCAACTTTTGGCTATATATGTGTGTGTGTGTGTGTGTCTCCCTATATATATATATATATATATATATATATATATACACATATATATATACACACACATATAGCCTATATTTCTATATCTAGATAAAAACACATAGATATATTTAGAAAGAAAAAAGTGCTTTTAAACTATACATACATATATCATATGTATGACCTGCGGGGGGGGGTTAGTACAAATAAAAATCTCTGTTTTTACTCCTCCTACTTATGACCTCTGGCTGGCTTTCAAAACTAATACAGTGGGCTTCACACGATTGATTTTTCCCTTGGTATAAAGGCTATTCCTTATACAGATATTTAGAAATTTAAGACATAGCAGAAAGGGAAATCTATTTTAAATAACTACAAAACGAGTAAAATCCTTGGGGAAAAACCTATTGCTTGGCCACCTCCCTATTCTCCAGCCTCATTCTAACTTCTGGAGGGTTCTTGCTTTCCTTCGTACTCACAGCTTCTACTGACACAGCTGAAATACACAACAAAGCAGGATTAATGGCTGCTAATATGTTTTTATGTAACACTAGAATAAACAGAGAAAAAGTAATGGATAGAGATCTCAAAGCAGGAAAGGGAAGTCCTTGTGGGTATACACTGACTAGGTGCAGCTGCTTCAGGAACTGAGGCTTTCCTGTATTAGCTCCTTCAAGTCACAGGAAAGAGCAGGAATATAAATTCTGGAAGAGTGCTGCATTTAAAGGGCGCATCTTCTGCTCAACCCAGAGCCGTGTCAGGAAGACTGTCTTTAGGCAAAGGCCGTCTCACCTAGCTGATCCCCTCGTCTCACCTCTCCCAGGTCCCTCTTAATCTCCCACCTGAGTGTACCTAGTGCTCACCAGAGTGGCTGCTGCTGGGCTAGCAAACACCACTCTTTTCAGTCTTTGGAGAAGAAGATGGAGAAATACAAATCCAATGCTTGCCCCTACAAAGTCTACATGGTCTCAAAATGCATTCATGCACAGACTCCCTCTCTGGGTGGTGGCTCCCTCCCTCCTCCTGCTACCTGTCTCCTAGAACTCGCCATGAACAATCCTGAGCATCTATGGCTAACCCTGACTTACATCCGGATTCTGATAGAGGGTCATGATGAAATGCATGAAGGAGAATAATGTGAAAGAAGCTTAGAAATGTTAGAGCTAGTTTTAGAGAAATAAACCACAGAAAGGGCGGTTTGCACTTTATCCTAGAAACAAGAAGGGGTTTGTAGAGATTGTTTAAATAAAGGAGTAACATGGCCAATACATACTTTAGGAATATCACTCTGGCGAGAGTATGAAGCCTGGAATGGCAATATGATTTCTGGCAAAGCATTCATTTAAATTAAATTTCATGACGAGGCAATTTTCCACAGGAATTTTTGGTAAAGGAATTTTACTGATATTGCCCAGCCAAAAGTTCAAGAATACCCCCCAAGTATAGTTCTGCTTCTGATATTGTCTTGTCTTGCATAAAAAGTTACACGTTCTGCACCTAAGATTCAGAGACTTCATATTCTTTAATCAGCTACCAGGCTTTCCATGATATAATTTCATTGCCAGAGTATATTTTGAAGTTAGTGTCTTCAAAGAGAAATAATGGTACTATAAAGGGTTAAGGAAAAAAAATCCCAAGTTACACATGAAGGGACAAAGTATTACAAGAATATATCAATTGAACTGTTTGCAATGGACCTGCAAATAGATAATGTGAATGTTTCATAAACAGTCGAAATATATACACAGGGACAAGGACTTTAAAAGATGCTTTTCAAAGAGTACAAACCATTTCATATGCAAACCAAGTCAGTGCTAATGAAATTTATGTTAGTATTTGGGGGAGAAATCTATGAAGATAAAATGTGACTAACATAAACATTCAAAGTAAAATTTAAGATAAATGTTTATAATGTTTTGATGGATACAGTTCTTCAACTCTAAAATAAATTTACAGCAGAGTCACTTTCCTATAGATATTTTCTATCCACACATTTAGAACCCTATTGTTGTGCAGTAGTTTGCATTGTGTCTGATTCTTCATGACCCTATTTGAGGTTTTCTTGGAAAAGATACTGAGCTAGTTTGTCATTTATTTTTCCAGCTCTTATTACAGATTAGGAGACAGAAGCAAACAGGGTTAAGTGACTTACTCAGGGTCACAGAGCTAGTAAGTATAGAAGGCTGGATTTGAAATCAGCAAACAACATACAACAATAGAAAGGGAAATCTCATTCAAAATAACTTTTAAAAATGCATGAAATATTTGGAAATCAGGCTACCAAGTAAAGTACATTTCATATTTGAATAGATTTCATTTTAAATGGGTCCCTATAGAAATAAAGAACTGGAGGAATATTCAGTGATCATGGCTGGGTCATGCCAGTATAATAAAAATGCCAATAATACTAAATTAATTTTAATACTATATCATATAAATGATCAAAGGATATGAATAATTTTCAGGTGAAGAAATTGAAACTATTTCTAGTCATATGAAAAGGTGCTTCAAATCACTATTGATCAGAGAAATGCAAATTAAGACAAATGTGAGATACCAAATGTGAGATACCATTACACAGGTGTCAGAATGGCTAAAATGACAGGAAAAGATAATGACGAATGTTGGCGGGGATGTGGGAAAACTGGGACACTGATACATTGTTGGTGGAACTGTGAATGGATGCAACCATTCTGGAGAGCAATCTGGAACTATGCTCAAAAAGTTATCAAACTGTGCATACCCTTTGACCCAGCAGTGTTTCTATTCAGCTTATATCCCAAAGAAATCTTAAAGCAAGGAAAAGGCCCCACATGTACAAGAATGTTTGTGGCAGCCCTTTTTGCAGTGGCTAGAAACTGGAAACTGAATGGATGCCCATCAATTGGAGAGTGGCTGAATAAATTATGGTATATGAATGTTATGGAATATTATTGTTCTGTAAGAAACGACCAACAGGACGATTTCAGAGAGGCCTGGAGAGACTTGCATGAACTGATGCTGAGCGAAATGAGCAGAACCAGGAGATCATTATACATGGCAACAACAATATTATATGATGATCAGTTCTGATGGATGTGGCTGTCTTCAACAATGAGATGATTCAGTTCCAATTGTACAGTGATGAAGAGAGCCATCTACACCCAGGGAGAGGCCTGGGGGAACTGAGTGTGGGACCACAACATAGCATTTTCACTCTTTTTGTGGTTGCTTGCATTTTATTTTCTTGCTCATTTTTTTTTCCTTTTTGATCTGATTTTTCTTGTACAGCAAGATAATTGTATAAATATGCATGCATATATTGGATTTAACACATATTTTAACATATTTAACATGGATTACTTGCTATCTAGGGAGAAAGGAGGGCAAAATTTGGAACACAAGATTTTGCAAGCGTCAATGTTGAAAAATTATTCATATATATGTTTTGAAAATTAAAAGCTTTAATAAAAATGCTATGTTATACAATCAAAAGGATATTTTACAAAACACAATAAAATAATAACAAAATTCATTTGGGAGAATAAAAGATCTAGAATATAAAAGAAAATAATAGGACAAAAAAAACCATCAGAATGAAGAGAAACAGGACTTCCAGATCTCAAATTATATTCTAAGACAACAATCATTAAAAACTATTTGGTACTGGTTGAAAAATAGAAAAAAATAGATCAGTGGAATAGATTAGACAAGAAAGAATCAGAAAAAATAAAATTTACTAAGCCAGAGTTCAATGAATCCTAAAAAAATTTTTTTTTACTTATTAACCAAATCTTTATTTTATAATATCTACTAGGAAATCTGGAAAGTAACCGGACAAAAATTAGGCTTAGACTAACATCTTTATACTACATTCCAGATTAAATTCTAAATGCATATGCCACCTAAATATTAAAGATCGTACCATTAAAAATTAGAAAAGAAGATGCTCATATACTTCAGACAGCTATGGGTAGGAATGTATTTTTTAAAATTATACATTTTTTCAATCAGCAAAAGTCTACTTTCTTACCCTCTCCCCAATACTCCCCAAAGAAAACTAAGGAAAAACAAAATCCTTGTTTACATAGATACAAATCAAATGTCCACATTGTCCATGTCTAAAAAAGAAAAAGTCTCATCCTGCTCTGAGTTTTCACCTCTCTATCAGAAGGTAGTAGTAGCATGTTTTACCTACCAAGAGAAGGTAGCATTAATCTTCTGGAAGACTACTGGGAGATAGCTGGCAATGCACTGGAACCTAAGTTCAAATCTAAACTTAGTTGTGTGAGACTAGACAAGTCACTTATACTCTGTCTGCCTCAGTTTCCTCAATGGGACAAAATAATAGCACTTACCTCCCAAAGTAGTATGAGAATTAAATGAGGTAATATTGATAAAGTACTTAACACAGTATCTGTCACATAGTAGGTGCTATATAAATATGTAATCTTTTCAACTTCCCTCTGAAATCGTGGTTGATCATTACACCCACTCTAATTCTTTCTTTCTTTATTTTAAACTTACATATAGAACATCATTACACCCACTCTAATTCTTTCTTTCTTTATTTATTTATTTTAAACTTACATGTAGAATGGAAAAAGACAAAAATGAATTAGAAAAAGAAAAACACATTGCCATGTGCACAGTAGAATATGAAAGGATTTAAAATATGGCAATAAATTTCCATTTCAAGAAAGTCTATATGATAAATAGCACACATTATATTCATAGCTGTCCATCTTTGCTTTCTTATAGATTTTCTTTTGTTCTCTGCTGTATACTTTTTACTTTGCTCTTTTTCCCTTTTTTCTCCTCCTCACTTGCCCCAAGAAGATATTAAGCATGGATATATTTATATACACCCATGCATACATGTATACATACATAATAATGTTTTAAAAAACATTATTTCAATATGTTAAAATCGGTTTTAACAAATAATTTTCAATTTGTTCAGCAGAATGTCAATAATTTTCCTTCTGTGATTCAGCCTTTTATCTCATGTTCTTTTTGACTTATTGCTTCACTGCTTCTCATTATGAATTCTCAGTTTCATTTTTGAGATTCTGAATTAGCATTTGGTTGCCATACTTTTGTTGTTAAAAAAAGGTAGGAAAATGAAGGTCTATATAGAAACAGCATAATCCAAGGGACTAGAATTAGAAAACCTGCTTCTGGGTGTGACTGTCCAATATAGTGTTTGTGAGATCTTGGGCAATTCAACTAACCTCTTTGAGACTAGTTTTCCCAACCACACAAAAAAAGAAAAGAATAAAATAGGTGACTTTTTAATATAATATACTATATCTTAAGATTTTATTGATATCAGGGCTAGGTGGCACTGGATAGAGCACCAGCCCTGAAGTCAGGAGGACCTGAGTTCAAATCTGATCTCAGACACTTAACACTTCCTGGCTGTGTGGCCCTGAGCAAGTCACTTAACCCCAATTGCCTCAGGGGAAAAAAGATTTTATTGTTATCTTTTGAATTTATATTTACCTAAATTTCCTCCTTAAAACTCTCTTCTTTCCCTCCCCCACCCCACTGCTCTAGAGAGATCCCATATAACAAAGAATTTTTTAAAGAAAAAGAAAGAGGAAAAAACCAGCAAAATTATTCATACATACAAGGGAAAAAAACAATCTCAAAGCATATATAATGATCCATATCTGTGAACCTCCCACTCTTGAAAACAATAAGGAGAGGTAGCTTCTCAAATCTCTTCTTTGGGGCCATTTTGCAACATTTATTTTTTGGTTTTGTTTTGTGGTGATTCTTGGACTCCATTCAGCTAGCTGTCCAATTAATCAAAGTACAGGTCTGACCATGTCATCTGCCTATTTGGTATACTCCATTGTCTCTCTATCACCTTCAAGATCAAATATAAATTTTTCTTTTGGTATTAAAACCCCTTAAAAACCTGCCCCCTACTACTTCTGCAGTTTTCTCAAACCTTAGCCATTCCCATCTGCTCTGCTATTCAATAATGCTAGTTAGCTTCCTTGCTCTTCTACCTGTGAGACATTTCCTATTCTGGGAAGTTTCACTGGCTGTCTCAGGTGCCTAAAATTTTCTGCTTCATGGTTTTCCTGGATTCTTTCAAGTCCCAGGTAAATCTCACCTTCTTTGAGAACTTTTCCTGATCCCCCTCAAGGTTAGTGCCTCCTCTCTGTTAATTTTATTTCTGGTGTATTTTGTTTGTACACAGTTATTTACATGTTATCTTCCCCATTAGATTGTTCACATTATTTTCCCCACTAAACTGTGAACTACTTGAGAGCAGGAGCCATCTTCCACTTTTTTTTTGGGGGGGGGGGGAATTAACACTTTTCATAATATTAATATTATGAACTTAATAAAATTCTTGTGGATAATTTGGCTGACTTTCCATTTATATTGCTATAATTATTTGTGTATATTGTATTCCTAGTTCCATTTCCTTCACTTTTCATCAATTCGTATGTTTTTCCATGCTTTCCTATATTTATATTTGTTGATTCTTACTTACAACAGAGTACTATTCCATTATATACCACACTTTCCAATTGATAGGTAAGCAAATAGGTGATACAGTAGATAGAGTACTGGGTTTGGAACTAGGAAAACTCATCTTCCTGAATCCAAATCTGGCCTCAGAGAGTTACTACTTGTGTGATCCTAGACAAGTCACTTAACCTCTCTGCTTCTGTTTCCTCATCTGTAAAATGAGTTGGAGAGGAAATGGCAAACCACTCCAGTATCTTTGTCAAGAAAACCACAAAATGTGGTCATAAAGAATTGAACATGACTTAAATGGCTCAACCACATCAGTGGCTATTTTCTTTATTTCTAGTATTTTAGAGGCATCAAGGTGACAGTGTATAAAGTACTAGTCCTACATTCAGAAATATGAGTTCAAGTCCAACCTTAATTAATAGCTGTATGACTCAATTACTGTTTGCCTCACTTTTCTCAAATGTAAAATAGGGATAATAAAAGCATCTACCTCACAGAGTTGCTGTGAGGATTAAATGAGATAACATTTGAAAGCACTTAGCCAAATGCCTGGTACATAATATGTACTTTAAAAATATTTTTCTTGGGGAAGCTAGTTGGTGCAGTGGATAGAGCACTAGTCCTGAATTCAGGAGGCCCTGAGTTCAAATTTGACCTCATATACTTAATACTTCCTAGCTGTGTGACCCTGAGTAAGTCACTTAACCACAATTGCCTCAGCAAAAAAAAAAAAAAAATATTTTCCCCCTTTTCCTACTTTGCTATAGTAATAAGTGTTACTAAAAAGACTTTAATATACATGATGATTTTCTTTTTATCAATAATCTCTTTGGAAGTATGCTATTTAATAGTGGAAACTTTGGGTCAAAGGGTATTTGGACAATTTAATTGTCATAATCTTCCCATAAGCCTTCCATCATTGATTATTCTTACTTTTTAATCATCTTTAATAAATCTGCTGGGTTCAAGGTAAAACCTTAGAGTTGTTTTGATTCAAATTTCTCTTATTTTTAGTGATTTATACCATTCTATCAGGTAGTTATTAATTGCTTATAATTCTTATGAGAACTATTATTTTCTATCCTTTGGTCATTATCTAATAAGGAATGGGTTTTAGTCTTATATAGCTGTAATTTGACCTTGAATGTCAAACCTTTAGCTGAAAAACTTTAAACAAAGATTTCTTCCATTCAATCACATATCTTATCTTAAATGCATTATTTGTGTATGTGTGTGAGTTTTTTCAATTTTATATAATCAAAAGAATCTATTTTTTAATGCCCTTATCTCTTACTTAGTTAGAAATATACCTCTACAAATCCACTAGGCATCTTCTGAAAGAAACTCTAAGATAAAAATTTCCTGTAATATTAGAGCCATGATTCAGAATTTCCAAGTCAAAGAAAAAAATTCTGCAAGCAGCCAGAAAGAATTCAAGTATTAGGGAGCCACAGTCAGGATCACACATGATTTAATAGCCACCATTATAAAGAAGTGTCAAGCTCAGAATAACATATTCCAGAATGCAAAGAAAAAAAAAACTTTCAGCACAAAAACCCAAAAAATTTTATTATAATGGTTACAGAGGCAAAAAAAAAAAAAGAATCTTTGATGAAATAAAGGACTTCTAAGCATTTCTGTTGAAGAGGCCAGAGGTATATAGAAACTTTCAAGTTCAAACTCTGGAGTTAGGAAAAGTATATAAAGGTAAATGATAAAAGATCACCAAGAATAAATTGATTACATTATAATATAAGGAAATGATAAATGTTTCCCATTAGAACCCTATCATCATCAGGGGTTATAGAAGGATTTTAATAAGACAGATGGTCTGGCAGTGGTTTTGTCATGTCTTGACTGTCTTAAGATAAGAATGGAAAGAAAAGGAAAGGGGAATTCACTGGGAGAGAAGGGAAAATAAATTAGGGAAACTGGATATAATTGGGATGCACAAGTAGACATTTGTACAAACAATAAGGAGGGGAAAAGGGAGGTAATTAACACTTGAACTTCGCTTTCACCTGAACTGGTCAAAAGAGGGAAGAATACACATACATATGTACACAATTGATACAAAAATGCATAAAAGCAAAAAAAGTAAATATGTTATGCAAATGAGGTGTCAGAGGAAGAACCGACACAGAGAAACTAGATGGGGAAGGAAGACTTGGAGCTCTAGAACCCTACAAATTTTTAGGACAAAATTTGAATGATCTAATAGACAGACTCTAAGCTCCTACTAAACTTTAAGGTCCATAAGGCCTGAGGCTATCTTTTATCCAAACGTTTTTTCTTACTCTCAGCACTAGCACAATGCTTTGCACACATGATATGCTTAATATGTATTTACTAAATGATAATGTCTACTTATTAGAAATTAATTTTGACATTGTTTTACATTTAAGTTTCCTCTAAAAGAAGGTATCTAACTTAATATTAATTCATTCAATCAATCCATCAATATTTATTGAGCACCTACTGTATGTAAGGCATCAAAATCAATCTTAAAGAAAACATTTCCTAAAGAATGCTTAAAAGGACACTTGAACCATGACATAATTACTTAAGTGGTCTTGACTAAAAAACTTCAAGAACAGTTCTTGAATTCCAGACCATGAGAGAGCATTAATTTCTCTTCCTAAAGGGAAATATGGGAATGATGTCTGTTGCCAACTGTGTAACTGTAGAACTTCAGAAGAATTATATTTATTTAAAATTTTTTTCCAATTACATATATATAAACAATATATAACATTTGTTTTTAAAATTTCTGAGTTCCAAATTCTCTTTGTACTACTCACCACCATCAAAGCAAGCAATCTGATATAAATGATGTGTGGTCAAGCACATATTTATTAGGTTGTGAAAAAAAAACAGGAAAAACACAAGAAAAATTAAGTTTTGTGGGGTTTTTTTAAAGTATGCTTAAAACTGCATTCAGACTCCATCAATTCTTTCTCTGCAGATAAATAACATTTTTCATCCTAAGTTTTTCAAATCTGTCTGGGACCATTTTATTACTGAG
This sequence comes from Myrmecobius fasciatus, assembly GCA_023553655.1. Taxonomy (NCBI): domain Eukaryota; kingdom Metazoa; phylum Chordata; class Mammalia; order Dasyuromorphia; family Myrmecobiidae; genus Myrmecobius; species Myrmecobius fasciatus. Next base: position 9,915 of record JAJPUD010025929.1, read on the forward strand.
AATAGTTAAGTCATTCATAGTTGATCAGCAAAAAACATTATTGTTATTGTGTACAATGTACATTTCACTTTGCATCAGTTCTTATAAGTCTTTCCAAGTTTTTTCTGAAATCTACCTGATCATCATTTTCTTTAGTACAATATTATTCCATCACAATCATATACCACAACTTGTTCAACCATTCCCCACAGGATGGGCATCCCCACAATTACCAATTTTTTGATCACAAAAAGAATTACTACAAATATTTTTGTATATATAGTTCCTTTTCCTTTTCTTTTTTTATATAAAGCTTTTTATTTACAAAAACATATGAGTGATTTTTCAACATTGACCTTTGCAAAAACTTTTTTTTCCCAAGCTTTTCCCCTCCTTCCCCCCCACCCCCACCCCTAGATGACAGGTAATCTAATACATGCTAAATAGGATAAATTATATGACAAATACAATACATGTATACATATCTATACAAGTTATCTTACTGCATAAGAAACACCAGATCTAGAAAGAGAAGAAGAAAAAAAACAACCTGAGAAGGAAAACAAAATGCATGGAAATATTCACAGAAAGCGTTAAAATGCTGTGTTGTGGTTCACACTCAGTTCCCACAGGCCTCTCTCTGGATGTATATGACTATCTTCATCGCTGAAGAACTGGTTTGAATCACATCATTGTTGAAGAAAACCATGTCCATCAAAATTGATCATCGTATAGTCTTGTTGCTGTGTGTAATGTTCTCCTGGTTCTGCTGATTTCACTCAGCATCAGTTCATGCAAGTCTCTCCAATCCTCTCTGAAATCCTCCTGTTGGTCATTTCTTACAGAACAATAATATTCCATAACATTCATATGCCATAATTTATTCAGCCATTCTCCAATTGATGGGCATCCTTTCAATTTCCAGTTTCTTGCCACTACAAAAAGGGCTGCCACAAACATTTTTGCACATGTGGGTCCCTTTCCCTCCTTTAAAATCTCTTTGGGATACAGCCCCAGTAGAAACACTGCTGGGTCAAAGGGTATGCACAGTTTGATAACTTTTTGAGCATAGCTCCAAATTGCTCTCCAGAATGGTTGGATCCGTTCACAGTTCCACCAACAATGTATCAGTGTCCCAGTTTTCCCACATCCCCTCCAACAGTTATCATTATCATTTCCTGTCATTTTAGCCAACCTGTCAGGTGTGTAGTGGTATCTCAGAGTTGTCTTAATTTGCATTTCTCTGATCAATAGTGACTTGGAGCACCTTTTCATGTGAGTGGAAATAGTTTCAATTTCTTCGTCTGAAAATTGTCTGTTCATATCTTTTGACCATTTATCAATTGGAGAATGGCTTGAATTCTTATATATTTGAGTCAATTCTCAATATATTTTAGAAATGAGGCCTGTTCCTTTTCCTTTTCAAAAAATCTTTTTGGGATACAGACCTAGTAGTGGCATTGCTGGATCAAAAGATATGCACAGTTTTATATCCTTCTGGGTATAGTTCCAAATTTCTTTCCAGAATGGTTGCATCAATCCACAACTTCACTAAGAAAAATTAGTGGCCCAGTTTTTCTATATCTCATCCAACAGTTATCATTTTCCTTTTCTGTCATGTTAGACATCAAATAAATGTGAGGTTGTATTTCAGAGCTGTTTTAATTTTCATTTCTTTCATCAATAGTGATTTAGAGCATTTTAAAATATGACTATAGATAGCTTTTATTTCTTCATCTGAAAATTATCCATTCATATCCTTTGGCCATCTATCAATTAGGGAATGATGTGTATTCTTATAAATATAACTCAGTTCTCTATATATTTGGGAAAAAGAGACCTTTATGATATTACCCTCTATGTCTAAATCATGTACCCATTTTGACCATATCTCAGTAGATAGTGTGAAATGTTGGGCTATATCTAATATTTGCCAAACAGCTTTCCAGTTTTCCCAACAATTTTTGTCAAACAATGAGTTCTTGTCTCAAGGACTTAATCTTTGAATTTATCAAACATTAGGTAATTATGATCATTTATTACAGTGTATTATGTTACTAATCTATTCTACTGATCCACCCCTCCATTCCTTAGCCAATATTAGAGAGTATTGATGATTAGGATAATTACCACTTTATAATACTATTTGAAATCTCCAATGGTTTCACTTTTTTTTTCATTATTTATCTTGATATTCTTGATGTATTGTTCTTCCAGGTGAATTTTATTACTTTTTTTTTCTAACTCTATTTGATATTTTTAGTAGCTTGATTGATATGGCATTATATAAGTAAATTAGGTAAAATTGTCATTTTTATCATATTGGCTTAGCCTACCCAAAAGCAATTATTTTTCAATTGTATAGATCTGACTTTATTTGTATGAAAAGTGTTTCATAATTATGCTTATGTAGTTCCTAAGTTTGATTTAGCAAGTGGACTTCTAAGGATTTTATATTGTTTAAAGTTATTTTAAATTTAAACATCTTGCTGCTGGACTTTGATGGTAATATATAAAATGTTGATTATTATGTGAATGTATTTTATATCAACATATCAAATTTGCTATATATGCAACTTTGCTGAAGTTGCTAATACTTTCAAGTACTAATTATTTCAACTAGTTTTTTTAGTCAATTCTCTAGGATTCTCTAAGTGTACCATTATATCATCTACAAAAAGTAATAGTTTTGTTTCTTTATTATTTATTCTAATTCCTTCAATTTCTCTTTTTTCTCTTAACTGCTAGAAATGCCATCTAGTACTGTTTTATAGCTTGCATTTCTATTGTATTGAATAATACTGATGATAATGAACATCCTTCACCTCAATCTTAATGAGAAGGCTTCTAGCTTTTTCCTCATTGTAGAAAAAGTTTGCTGCTTATCATGTTAAGGAAGGCTCCATTTATTCTTATGTTTTTCAGGAATTAGTGTTTTATTTTGTCAAAAGCTTTTTCTGCCTTTATTGGGATAAGTATGTGGTTTTTGTTGTTTAGTGCCATGGATAAGATCAATTATACTGGTAATTTTCTTAATACTGAATCCAGTTCTGCATTCCTGATATAAATTCCACCTGGTCATATAGAATATGATCTTTCTAATATATTGCTGGAATTTCCTTGCTAATGTTTTATTTGAAATTTTTGAATCAATATTCATTAAGAAAATTGGTCTATAGTTTTCTTTCTGTTTTAGCTCTTCTTGATTTAGATATCAGCATCATATTTGTGCCATAAAAAGAATTTGGTAGAATCCCTTCTTGGCACATTTTCCCAAATAATTTCCATGATATTGGAATTAATTATTTTTTAAATGTTTGGTAGAATTAATCTGTGAATCCATCTGGTTCTGGGGATTTTTTCTTAGAGAGCTCATTGATGGCTTGTCTAATTTATTTTTTCTAAGATAGGGTTATTTAAGTATCCAATTTTCTTTTCTGTTAATCAAGTCAATTTATAGCTTTTAAAATATTTATCCATTTCACTTAAATTGATATATTGGCATATAATTGAGTAAAATAATTCCTAAATCGCTTTAATTTCATCTTCATTTTTTTGGTGAATTTACTCTTTTCATTTTTTATAGTGGTAATTTGTTTTTTTTTTTAATCAAATTAATCAATGGTTTATTTACTTTATTGGGTGCCTCTCCCTCCCCAATAAAAACCAGATCTTGGCCTTATTATTAATTCAAAAGTTTTCTTACTTTCAATTTTATTAATCTCTCTTTTGATTTTCAGGATTTCCAATTTGGTGTATTTGGGAGAGAGGGTTAACTTTTTTTCTAATTTTTTTAGTTGCATTTCCCATTCATTGATCTGCTTTTTTTTCTATTTTATTGATGTAAATATTTAGAAAAATAAAATTTTCCCTTAGTACGGCTTTGGTTGCATCCCATAAATTTTGGTATGTTGTTTCATTGTTATAATTCTCTTCAATAAAATTATTATTATTTCTATAATTTGTCTTTAACCCACTCATCTTTAGTATTAGATTTTTTTATTTCCAATGAATTTTTAATCTATGTTTCTATGACCCTTTATTGAATGTAGTTTTTATTGCATTATGATCTGAAAACTATACATTTAATATTTCTGCTTTTCTGCATCTGATTGCGAAGTTTTAATGCTTTAACACATTATCAATTTTTGTGAAGATGCTATATACCACTGAGAAAGGGGCATAGTTCTTCTCTTTCCATCCAATTTTCTCCACAGGTCTATCACTTTTGACTTTTCTAAAATTCTATTCATCTCCTTAACTTCTTTCTTAGGTTGTTTTTGTTGTTATTAGATTTATCTAGTTCTGAGAGAAGAAAGTTCAGGTTCCCCACTAGCACAGTTTTACTGTCTATTTCTTCCTCTATATCATTTAACTTTTCCTTTAAGAATATGGATTTTAGGGGGCGGAGCCAAGATGGCGGAGTGAAAAGGTGACTTTCTGCCTCTCCTCCGATCTTCTCTCAAATCAACAATAAAATAAGCCTCTGAACTGATCTTCAAGTCCACGAACTCAGAACTATTTGGGCACAGCTCTCTGGATAATTTCATATCAGGTTAGTCGGACGCAGATAGAGAGATAAATAGACGACCCCTGTGCAGGCCGGAAGTGAGGGTAGGACTCAGTTCAGCTCATCCTGGCAGAAATTCCAAACTCCAAACTCCAAATTCCAAACACCTGGAGTTTATCTGAGGCACTCGGGACACTCTGCCCTGATTGGGGACAGGTGTTCTGGCAGACTTGCCTTGTTTAAGGAGTAATTCAGACTTAGTCCTAGCCCCCACTGGCCCAGCACCTTAAGTCAACTCGCCGAAGTGCCCCAGGGCAAAGCGTCTTCAGCAGCCGTTTTTTTTTCCCCCTACCTTAAAGAGATATCCACTCTGCCTAAAAAAAAATGATGAAGAAGCAAAAGAGAGCTCTCACCATAGACAGCTTTTATCAAAGCAAAGAAATGACCTCAGATCTAGAGGTTTCTTCAGACAAAAATCAAGAAAAAAACAGCAAGGACCATCACTGGTCCCCTTTTCAAAAGGCGTTTCTGGAAGATTGCATAAAGAACCTCAAAAGAGAGCTGGAGGATAAATGGGAAAATAAACTGAAATCAGTGCAAGAAGGATACAGTATCTTGCAAGAAGGATATGATGCCCTGCAAAAGAGATATGAAAAAAGACACCAATTTATTAAAAAATAAAATTAGTGAAGTGGAAAAAGAGTGCAATGAACAAATTGGCCAATTACAAAAGGAGCTTAAAAAGGTAACTGAAGAAAATAACACTTTAAAAATAAGAATTGAACAAATGCAAGTGAATGACTCAATAAGACTTCAAGAATCAGTCAAACAAAAACAAAAAAATGAAAAATTAGAAGAAAATATGAAATATCTCCTAGGAAAAACAACTGACTTAGAAAATAGATCTAGGAGAGACAATCTAAGGATTATTGGACTTCCTGAAAGACATGATGAAAAAAAGAATCTAAACACTATCTTCCAGGAAATCCTGAAAGAAAACTGCCCTGAAATTGTAGAATCAAAGGGCAAAATCACCATTGAAAGAATTCACCGATCACCTCCTGAAAGAGACCCCAAAATTAAGACCCCAAGGAATATCGTGGCTAAATTTCAGGACTATAGCACCAAGGAACAGATTCTGCTAGCAGCTAGAAAGAAACAATTCAAATACCGAGGATCAATAATTAGAATCACACAGGATCTGTCAGCTTCCACACTGAAGGATCGAAGGGCTTGGAACTAGATATTCCAAAGGGCAAAGGAACTTGGATTACAGCCAAGAATAACCTATCCAGCTAGAATGAGCATTATCCTCCAGGGAAGAAGAGGGTCATTCAATGATATAGGTGAATTTCACCTATTTCTAATGAAAAGACCGGATCTGAACAAAAAATTCGACACCCAAACAGAACTCAAGAGATGCATAAAAAGGTTAAAAAGGAAAGGACTCTTGAGAACTTTATTTTTACTAGGGGGATACTCAAAGTTTGGGGGTATAATTAACTATATATTACTTTGATAATATGAAAAAGAGAACTAGAGGGGAAAAGGTTGTCATACTGGGGAAAAGAGGGAAAAAGTGGTAAAATAAGATCAAAAAAGAAAAAAGAAGGTAAAAACAAGGTAAAATCACTTGAAGAGGCAAAGAAAACCTAATATAATTGAGAGAAAGATGGGAGGGAGATGAGCACTGTATAAATCTTACTCTCATCAGGTTGGGCTCTAAAAGTGTATATCAGACATTTAATTTCACATAGAAACTTGTCTGTTGCTAGAGGGAAGTGGGAGGGAAAGGAGGAAAAGTAAGGGACAAACTAATAGAAGGGAAAATAGAAGAATCAGGGGAAAGGAGTAAAAACAGGGGGAGGGGATCTAAAGGGTGGAGTATTGTTTGGGGGAGGGGGTCATCAAAAGCAAAGTACTGAGGAGGGGGGAAGGGAGAAAGGGGAAAGGAAAGGGGAGTATTGTTTGGGGGAGGGATCATCAAAAGCAAAGTACTGAGGTGGGGGGAAGGGAGAAAGGGGAAAGGAAAGGGGAAAACATAACTTGGGTAAATAAGATGGCAGGAAATAAAGAATTAGTTATTCTAACTGTGAATGTGAATGGGATGAACTCTCCCATAAAGCGGAAGCGGATATCAGACTGGATTAAAAACCAGAATCCCACAATATGTTGTCTACAAGAAACACATTTAAAACATAGTGACACATATAGGATGAAGGTAAACGGCTGGAGCAGAAAATATTATGCTTCAGGTGAACAAAAAAAAGCAGGGGTAGCAATCCTTATCTCAGATCAAGTAAAAGTCAAGATAGATCTAATCAAAAGAGATAAGGAAGGAAACGATATTTTATTAAAGGGTACCATAGATAATGTAGCAATATCTATACTAAATATATATGCACCAAGTGCAATAGCACACAAATTCCTAGGGGAGAAATTAAGAGACATGCAAGAAGAAATAGACAGCCAAACGATACTAGTGGGGGATCTCAACCTTGCTCTCTCAGAATTAGATAAATCAAACTACAAAATAAACAAGAGAGAAACTAGGGAGATAAGCCAATTGTTAGAAAAGTTAGGTATGATAGATCTATGGAGAAAGTTGAATGGAGACAGTAGAGAGTTTACTTTTTTCTCAGCAGTCCATGGAAC
>JAJPUD010025930.1:0-17058 GCA_023553655.1 Myrmecobius fasciatus
TGGAGTTTGGAATTTCTTCCACGATGAGCTGAGCTGAGTCCCACCCTCACTTCCGGCCTGCACAGTTGTCGTCTATTTATCTCTCTGTCCGAGTCCGACTAACCTGATATGAAGTTATCCAGAGAGCTGTGCCCAAATATTTCTGAGTTCGTTGACTTGAAGATCAGTTCGGAGGCTTATTTTATTGTTGATTTGAGAGAAGATCGGAGGAGAGGCAGAAAGTCACCTTTTCACTCCGCCATCTTGGCTCCGCCCCCCAGAATCCAAGCTAATGACTTTATGAGAAATCAAGATACAATAAAGCAAAACCAAAAAGAAATGGAAAAATTAAAGAAAATGTGACTATTGGAAAAGCAAGGATGAGTTCCTTCTATTTAACTATTGTCACAGCTGAATTGATTGCTATTTATTTTAAATTACCTTTGAAGTAACGTTTTTATCCATTGGGAAATGTGTGAAAGACACAAACACACACACAGAGGATTTTTAAAAGTCTATTCAGTAATTGAGGAGTATCCACGGGACAGTAAAAATAGCTCCTCAATTATGTCTAATGACTTTCTTATCCTTTCTCTTAGGCATCAACCATTTTAAGCATAGTTAACTTCTAAGTGAGTCTTCTCTCTAATTGGAGATGTTTTCTCTTATGTAGATGTTATTTAATTGAAATGTTATTTCAGATTTTTAACATTAGAAGCAAAGGAAAAATAAAGAAACTACAAGAATATTCTTGGATGCAAGAAAGGATATAGAAGATTGGAAGACAATTGAATGTCTCTTGCTAAAATCTCTCCTTAATTTAGTTTTACTCATTTCATACAATGAAAATATTTCATACAATGATGACTTCACTTTTATTTTTAGTTAAGTCTCTTGAGAAACAGAGTGTAAACAAAGAGAATAATTTGGTGATGCCATCACCAAATGTTAGAAAAACAACAACTGTGTGCATGAGATAGACACTGGGAATACTGTGATAGTAAATGACACAATCTTTCCTCTGTGAAGTAACATTTCTTCTAATTTGATGAAACAAGGGGTGAGGAACTGGCAAGAGGGCAAGAATAAAGCAAATTCATGTACACACATAAAATCATCTAATAGAAAAACATAGAATCATAAAGCTAAAGATATATCAAGATGAAGTGTTTCAGAAAATATATTTATTTTTTAAATTTTAACATGTTTTTGTTTTGATTTTACATTTTATTTACAAATTACCCTCATTCCATTAGAGATCTCTCTTAACAAAGTAAAATGATTAAATAAAACTAACACTAAAATGATTTTCTTTAAAATGCATGTAACATTTTTACATTTGTGACATCCCAATGCCTCTTAAAATTTTATTTTTTTAGTTAATAGAAATCTACTTTTTCCCCTTACCGAATTAAAAGTGGGGAGGGGGAAAGGGCTTCCTTGTAACAAATAGCAATAATGTAACAAATAACATAATATTGCTATATAATGTATTCTGTATATAGGTATGTGTATATATATATGTGTGTGTGTGTGTGTGTGTGTGTGTGTGTGTGTGTGTGCTGTCATATATTTGAAATGAATATTGTGTTTCCCCATTTATCCTCTTTAATCATGAATGATGAATAGCTATATAGTGCAATAGGTAGAGTGTCAGACCTTGAGTCAGAAAAACTCATCTTCCTGAGTACAAATCTGGCCTCAGATACTGTGTGACTCTGGGCAAGTTTCTTAACCCCTCTTATGTAAAATTAGCTGGAGTTGGAAATGACAAACTATTCCAGTATCTTCACCAAGAAAACCATAAAAGGAGTCACAAAGATTTTAATATCACTAGTGACTAAACCACAACAAAAATCATGCATTAAAATCGCAGTGATAATAATTGATACAAATTTAATGTGTATGTTTTTGTTATTGTATAAGTTGCTCTCCTGCTTCTGTTCATTTAAGTCTTCATTAGTTTGTTTTCTCAATTGTCCATTTTTACATTGAATAAATCAGTAAATATTTATCATTGTTCTTATAGTGTGAATTACTCAAATTCTGCTTATTTCTTTCATTATCACTTCATATAAGTCTATCTACATCTCTACATAATATATTTTTTATTTCTTTCAGTACGAAAGATTTTTTATCACATTCATATGCCCTAACTTAATCAATATTTTCTTCAGGTTCCACTTTTTTGCTATCTTAAAAAGAGCTGCTATAAATAATTCTGTACCTATGAGTTATTTTTCTATTTCTGCTAATCTGCTATCTTCTTCCATTAGATTGTAATCTCCTTAAAGGCAGGAATTCTATTTCATTTTTGTGTTTGTATCCCCAGCGATTAGCACAATGCCTGAACACTTAGTAGATGCTTCATGAATATTGAATTGAATTATTGAATAACATTTTTTCTTATTATATATCATTTATTTGCTTATATGCCAGTAGTAAAAATGATTCATACAGCATCTCATTGAAGCATTCTTATGTGCTTTTTGAAAAGGAAACTCCATTTTGTCATAGTGTCATGTCAGAGCTTCAAAAATAGCAAGTTCCAAAAGACTGCAAAATATATTACCTGATATATGCCTGGACAACAAATCTATGTTACCCCATAAACAAAGGAAGAGTTAAAGCTCATTAGTTTCTGAGAAGCCTGGTGAGGTCTGTAATTACAAATATTCTGCATAATAGCATTCATTTGAAAAACAACAAAGTGTGAGATTTCCCAGAATTATAATGATTTTTCTTAGACAGAATCAGCCAAGTGGCTACTAATACCACCTTGCAGTTAAGTGAATAAATACGTGAAAGTGGACAAAGTTATCAAGATAGAGTGTACTTAGATTTAGTGGTGGTATAGTTGGGACACATAACATTCACTGTTGAACTCTTCTATGAAGAATTCTAAAATGTTTTCCATAGTAGTTGTACTTATTTACAGGTCAGGACCTTGGGAGACACTAACATTCAGAGATACTAATAAAGAGAATGGAATAGGAGGAATAAAAAAATAGAGAAAAAGAGATTGAAAATGATCAGTAAAATAGGTAGCAAATGAATGAGGAATGAATAGTATCATGAAAATTGAATGAAAAAAGAGCACTGGGAATGGAGGTGAAGAGTAGTTAACAGTTTTAAGTTTTAAGATGAGGACAGAAAGAATTCTTAAATTTGGAAAATAAGACATCACTGATGAAGAATTTCTACTCTTAGGTATGTACTCCAAGATGGTCATAACATCATATTTTGTTATATCAAAAAACTGAAAACAAAGTAAATATCCCTAGACTGGGGGATGATGAAATACACTGTTACATAAATGTAGTATTTCTGTGCTATAACAACTAGCAAATATGATGAATACAGAGAAATATAAAAGGAGATTCATTGAGGGAATGCCAGTTCTCTGAATATGACTATAATAATGTAAATGGTAAAAAATAACAAACACCAAGCAATAGAATATTAATGCTGCAAAATTACAAAGAACAAGTTCAGTCTTGAGATATGAAAAACATATCTCTCAGCTACATAGCAAAAATTTAAAAAATATAATATACTTTCAGATTTTTTCAACATTGATTTTTCTTGCTGAATTTCTTGACTTTTTCTTTTCTTTGTTCATTAAAAATGTTATGTGTACTTGTTCTTATGAGGCATAATATGGGGAGAAATTTAGAAAAAAATAAAAGCAAAAAATATCATTGGGAAAACATAGATGACCTTTGGAAGTGTTTCTTCAGTTAAGCTGTTCGTCTTTCATTCTCAAAGAGGACCATGACATCAGGGAAGTGATGCCATGACATACAAGTGAATTGGATTTAAGTGTGGAAGGGCTGTGCAAAGTCAGTTGCCTCACTTTTCTCTGTGGAGCCATATGAGTCCAGTGGTCATGTATAGATCTGGATGACTGGAGATGGCCCTGATGCAATGGGAGACCTTAGCCATTTTTAAGCAAAAGTTTTCAACAGGTCTCAGTCTGACTGAAGCTGTACCTATTTAGTGCTTAAGCCTAGGTAGCAATAGAAGCAAAAAAACCTCCTTTTTCATCTAATAAAAAATTTAATGAATAAATCTGTGAGGGTAAGACCTGAAGGATTTCTGCCTAAGTAGAAATGATTTCTATTTACATACAATTTGAGGGAATCAGGACCCAAACAATGACCCAATGGAGTTTGGCTTGGGACCTATTGGTTGCCAGAGTATCAGAGTGTTCTGCTTAAGTGATTAAGTGACTAACAAAGAAATCTAACTAAGATATCTTGGAAAGAGCTAGCAATTTAAAAACAAACAAGCAAAAAAAAAACATTTAGGAGCAGATAGGTGGCACAATGATTACAGCACCAGCCCTGAACTCAGGAGGACCTAAGTTCAAATATAGCCTCAGACACTTAATGCTTCCTAGCTGTGTGACCTTAGGCAAGTCATTTAATGCCAATTGCCTTAGCAAAACACACACACACACACACACACACACACACAGCAACCTACAAAAAAAGCAGTTAAGAGCATCTATGAGGGTATGATACCCTATGTAGACAGAGGGAGGGAAGTGAAAGACGGAAGAATGACACCTTTAGATTATGAGAAAATTGACATCAATTTTCCAAAATTCCAAATTGTTTTTTAATATTAAAGTAGGCAATAATATAATTTTAGTTGGGCAACGATTAAGCCACTATTGTGATTGATTTTCTTCTGCGATTAATTGAATGGTAACTTACTGTCATCACAACATCAATCTTGAGCCATTTAATAAGCTTTTAACATGTGCTTAATAAGATATAAAAAAGGCAAAATTAATCCCTGTATTCAAGATGCTAATATTTCAGTGAAAGAGGCAACATGAAAATGATTAAATATGCATGTGATCGAGAAAGACTTCAGGTAAGAAGTAACCATTAGCAGTTTTAAACAGAGCAAGGAATTTTGAGAGGTTACTCTTACAAAGGCATTCATTCCAGCAGAAAGGCTTGAAGACAAAAAAGACTGAGCAATAGTGTGCAGAACAGTGAGGAAAACATTTTAGATAGAACATAGTACACATAAATGGGATAATATAAAATCAATTTGGCATGGTAGGTTGGAGATAGGCTGTAAAAGATTTATAAGATTTTGGTTTGTTATTTTCTAGAGGCAATAGAGAAACAGAGTTTACTGTAGAATAGTGACATAGTTAGAACTGAATTTTAGGAAAATCTTTTTGACAATATAGATTGGAAAGAAGAGAAGCTTGAGGCAAAAAAAATCAATTAGAAAGCAATTAGAGTAGCATAGGAAAAAGTTGATGAGTTTTTGAACTAGAGTAGAATCTGTGTGAAAATAAAGAAAAGGACAAATATGGAATATGTTGTAGAAAAAGAAATAAGACTGGTCAATTGAATATGTGGATTGAGGGAACCAGAGGAATCAAGAATAACAAAAAAGGTGATTGCAAACTTGAATAACTTAGAAGGATGATGATGCTCTCAACAGAAATAGGGAAATGTAGAAGAGGAGTGCATTTAGGAGATAGATAATGATTTTAGTTTGGAATATGCTGAAGCCAAGATGCCTGTGGAATAGCCCTTATAAAATATTTAATAGGCAATTAGTGACAGGGTGAAGTGAAGCTTAGTATGGAAGCTAGGATGGATTATACATGATTTAGGAATTTTTTTATATAGGAATGATAATTAAAATTATAAGGTAGGGCCATTAAATGAGAAAGTATAAAGAAAAAAAAGCTTTAGGAAGAGCCTTGGGAATTACTTACAGGTAGGAAAATGGAGATGAAATTTGAACCAACAAAAGAGATTGAGGAGAAACAATCAAAAACATAAGAAAAGCATCAAGATAGAGCAGTATATCACAAAATCACAGAAAAGGGAGAGAATTAAAGTTGAGAGAGTGATCAATATCATCAAATGTTATGAAGCTGTTGGGAATTCTGAAAATTAAGAAAATGCCATCAGATTTGATTATCAAATACTTATTAGGAACATTGTATAGAATGGTTTTATATGACTAATAAGATCAAAAGATTGAAAATGGTAGAGAAATGAGTAGGAGGATATAAAGTGAAGGCAAAGACTGTAAATAACTTTTTTTTCCCTAAAAGATTCATTATTAAAGAGAAGTGAATTACTTGAGTAATTACTTGAGTAAATGGTAGTCTATTGTTTCCCTCTAAAATGGAAGATTTAATTGTGTTTGTAAGTAGCAAGAAAGGAAACCATTGATAAAGAAAGATTGAAGATTAGATTAAAAATTGGAAATGATAGATATCTGGTAAAGAAGTCAGAAGGAAATGTAATCTATAGGACAATGTTGACTTCAAAGAGGAGAAGGGTGATTTGTTTATCAGACACTGGACTAAAGACAGAAAGAATAAAATATAGTATCAAAGAGTTTTGAGATGCAAAGAAGGGGAAAAGAGACAGTTTGTAACCAGTGGTTGGGTTTTATTTCCTCTGGAGAGGCTTTCAACTATGGGGAAGAAGTGAGTTTAAGAAGAGAAGATAAAATCTTTTAAAAAATCTTGCTAATATGAAGGACCTATTGAGGTTAGAAAATATAAATTTATGATAAGTGTGGAAATATGTATACATATATTCGATTTGTCAAGTATTTTAATATAAGTAACATGTAGTGGATATCCTGCCATCTAGGGGAGGGGTGGGGAGTAGGGGGGAAAATTTGTAACAGAAAGCTTTGTAAGAGTTACTGTTGAAGAATTACCCATACATATATTTTGCAAATAAAAATAAAAAATTAAAAAATAAAAGAGAAAGAAAGAAAGAAAGAAAGAAAGAAAGAAAGAAAGAAAGAAAGAAAGAAAGAAAAGAAAAGAAAATATAAATTTGCTGTAGACCCATTTGATGGAAATTCAAGCCAGCATGCTCTCTACCTAAGATAAAAATTCCTTAATCTATTATGAAATTGTTCCCCAAAATCTCCCGTTTTTCCAAACTATTTTCCCCAAATTTCCCGTTTTTGTTTTCCCAAACTTTGTTTTTGTGCTTCAAGTATCTATGATCTCTGCCTAATTCTTCTTGATCTTATTCTTCAAGCATCCTTCCCCACTCCTCTCTGATCTTATCCTTCAAGCAAAATATCTCCCCAACCATTTCTCAAAACAGCATTCTTGGTTTTTCTCCCCTCCTTCTGTCTATAAAAATCAACCCTTCCCGAAGTATGGTACAAAATCATAATTGGATTTTGTACAAAACCTTTACTTGTTATTAAAGATGCATTTTGGCAGGAGAATGCCTCATTGTGATTCTTCACAATCTTTGTACCTCATCTTTGTTCTCCCAAATCTCATCTCATGACTACATTACAATTAACTTTGTTATATGATTTGCCTCTGACTTTGTTCAGTGACATGTCTAGTAGAGGAAAAAGATGACATATTATCTAGGATTGGGCTTTTTTGGCAGGAAACAGGTTAGGAGTAAGAGGTTCAAGAGTAATTGATTCTTGTAGAGTTGTAGAATTGAACCAGTTATTTAGTGGAGACTGGAAATGATTAGAATGGATTGTGTTAGGGAAAGCATTACAGACTGCTCAAAAATCCATAAATCTACAAAAATATAGTGAGTGAAAAGCATATCTGAGAGTTCAATAGCCTACTCTTCTCTCCTTCAAGTTATGTTCTTCTTTATCAGTGTAGATGTTCTATCCTCCTAGTAGAAAGTAAACTCCCTGAGACTAAGAGCTATTTCATTTGCTTTTGTATCCTTAACTGCTTTCACTTTGTAGTTAATAGTTAAATCTTATCTCCTTCTGCTGTCCACACCTAACTATGCCCTTGCCTGTATTCAGAATTATCTGGAAATTGTTTCAAACCATTCTGACAAGAATTTATTAAGCATTTATATGCTCCAGTACATTTAAAACATATCTAATTATTGGTTAATAGGACCCTCAAGAACCTGACTCGGAAACTACAGCATATGATATATAATGAAAAAAAATGGAGGATAAATTTTGAGGGGAAAAGGGAAGAAGGTAGTAATAAGTGTCTTCAAGTTAACCCTTTATTCCTCACTGTGCTCCACTTCTGAATCACCAGAGTTCTTTCTCTATCATGTCTTCTCAACCATTATGTCCCAACAACCTTTTCATTCTAAAGAGTTCTTTTTTTTCTTTTTTTTTTTTTTTGCTGAGTCAATTGGGGTTAAGTGACTTGCCCAGGGTCACACAGCTAGGGGATGTTAAGTGTCCAAGGCCAAATTTGAACTCAGGTCCTCCTGACTTCAGGGCTGGTACTCTATTCACTATGCCACCTAGCTGCCCCAACCTCTTCATTTTGAATGGGACTGATTGTGTGAAGTTCTCAGTTTATGAGAGTAGGCCTAGTCATGTGATCTCTATTCCCAGAACAGGAAGATCAGGCCTTGAACCCCCCACTTCCACCCTACCCCCAGCCGCAGGAAGTCATATGATCTCTGGGCCTAGAGGTTTCTAAAAAGTTAAGACCTTATATCAAATACAGGAACTGACAGAAAGTGATGTAACCCACAGAAAGCAGACAACATTGGTGACCATTGGTCAGGGTCAAAGGTTACTTCCTTTTAGTCTATCCAGTGATTTTTCTATTTAACTCCTGACAAGTATCCTGCTTGTCAGGTCCACAAGCACAAGGTAGGAGCTGGGATGCCTCCCAGGTGTGCTTGGATTTTTCCCTTTGCAAGAACTATAAACAATATATAGAAATTGCAAAGAAACATATTTCAGTTTGCTATAACAACAAGCTTCCAAAAAACCCAGAACTACACAAAAATGAAATTGGCTATTTCAATGAGGTATTGATTTTTCTCTCACTGGATATCTTCAAGTTTCAGTTGGATGACCACTTTTCAGGGATGTTATAGAGGGAGTTCAGGTATAGATTGGACTAGACCTTCTCTGAGGTCAGATTCAGATCTATATTTCCATAAGTGCTTAGAATAGTTGGATGAGGAAGGAGAAGGAAGAATAAGTATAGAAAGAAGGTATTTTAAGAGATTATAATGGGGTTCAGTGTGGAAATTCCATCTTTAGCTTGGGCTGAAGTTTCTTTTGCACTATTTATAAAGAGATTGTGAAGCATAGTAAAATTATTTTTAAGTGAAAAATGAATCTTGTTTAACATACCTAAAAGAATACACTAATCAATTTTTAGTATGTCTATAAATGAATACACTTAACATGAGTTTTATCTTGATATCTGAAAGCAAACCCATCAGCAGAACAAAATATATACATACACACATATATATATAGAGAGAGTGTGTGCAAAGGGAAAAAGGATTATATAACTATAGGAGGAAAGCTTTGAGAAAACTGCCTTTCTTGAGCAATGAAGATCCTATAATTTAAAATTTCACTGTTTCATATTTTTTTTGCCAATTAGTTTGAATGTGTGAAACTTCACTATAACTTAGATAAATGTACTGCTATTAATCTACGGAAGGCAAAATGGAAAGAACACTATATTCATATTTACTACTTGCTAGATGATGGGCTTTTAATAGGTCATTTCATCTTTATTTCAGTTTCTTTATCTATAAAGAGCAAGCTAGATAGAGTATTTGATCCTATTAAATACTATCTAATATTGTTATTAAATACTATCTAATGTAGATATCTGATAGATGGTGATATAGCAAATAGATAGAGACTTGGTCTTGGAAGTCAGGAAAACCAGAATTTAAATCTTTCCTCTAACAGTTATTAGCTATGTGTTAATGAATACATTACTTAACTTTTCTGTGTTCCTCCAAACTTTTTCCCCCCCTGAGGCAATGGGGGCTAAATGACTTTCCCAGGGTCACACAGTCAGCAAGTGTTAATATCTGAGGCCAGATTTGAAATCAGGGTCTCCTGACTTCAGGGCTAGTGCTCTAGCCACTACACCAGCCCTCTCCACTTTTTAAAATTTTAACTCTCAAATAAGTTGACAACATTCATGGGTAAAGGAAGTTTCCAAACCAGAAATTGTTCATATTGACAAAAATCATAATTCCATACCCTACCATATCGTAATACCCACCCTTACCAAACAAAAATGTTATTGCCTACTGGAAATAGAAATCACATATAAATAACAGCTGGCATTTATATACAAATGTTTTGTGATTTCTTTTATTTGGATGTTCCCTCTAACAATTTATACTCATAATTTATGTATGACCCTTTTCCATGTTTTTTTATAAGTTTTTCATAGAAGAGTGTGTTGCAAATGTTCCTCCTGACATTATAAGAATATCAATAAAAATCCCTGTCTGCCCACTAATTTTGTATCACATTCTCCAATTGGATCAATTATCTTCTTTTTCAAACCTTTCTTTTTATCTTTTTTTAATCTTTCTTTTTCAAATATACCTCTCCATGATCCTTTGTATGATAGTTCTTTTATTTCTTCAAAAGTATCCTATTGCACACAGCAATACTATTATACCATTAGGTTTTCATCACTATAATTGAGACAATCTAGTATGCAGTCTAAATGAAAAAGGAAATAATTTCCTTATAAATGGCAAAATTTTTCAGATGCCCATTTGAAGATAATATCATGGCCATTGTATCAGTCCTCAGAACAGTGCAGCATCTATTTCATAATCACTCAAAAGTGTTTGATATAACCACAAAAGAAAATTCAAGTAAATATAATTGCTCATTGTAATGTATGTGGACAATGATAATAAAGACTATATATGTGTGTATATTTATATGTGCATATATGTATCTTTATATCAATATATGCATACATAAAAGAATACAGCCAAATGTATCTATACTTATAATACACACACATTTTCAACTTAATGTCATATCTGGAACTTGAACTAAACTTTGAACTGAATTGCAGTCCAGAACTCTTCATGTCATTAGAATTTAATAAGTCTTAATTAAACATAACTATGTGTTAGACACAGGCATATATAATAACATGTATGTATGTATGTATGTATATATATAACATATTATATATATGAATAAGTGTGGATGTATGTATGTAAATAATACAAATCTTTACAACAGATAATACAAAAGGACAGTAGATCCAAGAATTTAAAATGGGTAATCTGCTTTAATCTTTGCAAATTACTTCCTTGTAACTCTATTACATAAAGTCCAAGTCATTGACTTCATGCTGGTTTGCTAGATTCTACCAGACTTAAGTATGTCATCATTTCCCAGGGAACTCTAGAAGCTTATAATCTTTTACATTTTAGCTCACTGATAGCTATCTTCAAAGCCTCTGAAAGATGTTTTCAAACAAGAAGATGGTGTCAAAATGTAAGTAAAGATAAATCTTACATTTGCAAATCAAGCAGAGTATAAAAATAATGCTGTTATAAATGACTAAGAATCACAACATTTGTAGTAGAGATATTGTGGAGATAAAATTTATAAGGTTTTCAAATTCACTGGATACACTACATTAGTAAGAATAGGGATTCAAAGATGATAATGAGTTTCTGAAAGTGGATAATTAGAAGGATGGTGGTACCATCCAGAGTAAAAAAGAAATGTAATTGCTAAGTAGTTTATAAGAAGTTGGGAATTGGGGAAAATGAGTTCTAGTTTAGTTATATAAAATGTTGATTTTGACATATTTGTGGGACTTCCATTTTAAAATGTCTAATAAAGAGATAATAACATGGGACTGGAACTCAAGACAATTGCTACTGTTAGATATATAGTAATGTTAAATAATATTTAATTGAAATATTAAATTAAAAAATAAAAAAATGTTAAATCTAGGAAAGCTTTTGGAATCATTATTATCACAGAGATGAGACAGAGAGAAAAGTTATTAGGATAGTTCCTTTGATAGCCAAAGTTATTGTAGAATGGCATGCTTAAAGATTCAACAAAAAAGATTGAGAAGAAACAGAAGGTAACAGAAGGGCTGTGAACAATGTTGTAAAAGCCCAAATAGCAGAGAGGATTCAAATGAATAGATTAGTCAATTTTGTCAATTATTCAGAAACCAAAAAAGATGAGCATTTAAAAAAGATCATTACATTTTGTAAATAAATCACTGATAACTTTGACAAGAAAGTTTGATTTGATTAATGAGGTAAGATGCTAGATTATAGATAACATTTAACAGCTGAGAAAATTGAGACTCAGGTATTAAGTGACTAACTTCCATGTTCACTCAACTTAATGTCATATCTGGAACGTGAACTGAACTCTGAATTGAATTGCAGTCCAGCACTCTCCATTTCATTAGAATTTTAAAAATCTTAATTAAACATAACTATGTGTTAGACACTGTGGTGAGAACTATAAAATACAAACAGAAAAATTAAATTATTCTTGACCTCAAGAAGCTTATATTTGTATGGGTGAAAATCTTATACAGATAACCAGTTGTAAACCATATACAAATAAATGCAAATTAATTGTAAATATGAAGGAAAACACTAATATTTATGGGAAAAGTAGGAAAAGTGTCATGTAGAAAAGTAGCATGTGAAATAAACCTTGCAAAAAGCTAGAAGTAGCAGGGAACTAAACATTCCAGGCAGGGGACAGTTTGTTCAAAGGCACAAAGATTAGAGATGGAATGGCATTACATCATGAATGTACCATATTACTGTATTTCATTATTAGCAAGACATAGGTTTTTCATGGGGGAGGTTGGTGCAAGACGAGTAGACCCCTTACCTTACTTAAATAGCTCATGGAATTAGAAAACAAATATGTAGACGATCCCAAGATTCTTAAATAGCACCTAAATGGAACAATGCATAGATGGCTAGGCCTAGAATAAAGAAGGCAAGTTCAAATCCAGCCTCAAACACTTATTAGTTGTTTGTTGGTTTCCTCAACTGTGAAATGGATAAAATAATAGTGTCTAATCCATAGTGTCATTATGATAATCAACTGAGATATAGTTATAAAAAGTACTTAGCACAGTGCCTGATACATAATAGGTGCTATAGTGGTTTGATTGAAAACTGAAATAGACTTGAAGAATACAGCATCACTGGAGACAGACAATATTAATGAGAAGTCAAAAGAAATTTCTGTAAACAGGGTCAGAGTATTTTTTCAGAAAACAATGCCATGTGCCTATTATGCAGTTAATTTGAAAACTATCATAGACTTTCCATTCAATGACAGTGAGCTTTGGTTTGAGACTAAACTGGACTAATCATGCCCATGGACATTGTGTATTTTCATCAGCAGAGCAATAAATGTTAATACTTGCTTGTTTAATTCATTTATTTCTATGTTTACACAGATCATAGCTCATGGGTAACATTCCTGGTGAGAACAGCACCTTTCTTTGTTGAAGAAAATTGTTTAGGCACATCTGGTAACAAATTGGAACATTTTGTTTGATTAAAGATATTCTGAACACTGAATATTTTTTAAAAATTTGTTCCACAAAAAGCAATGTTTTATTGACTGGGAAGCAATGGCTGCTTTCCATATGATACCAAAGACTGAAATGAAAACTGAATATATTTTTTAGATTCCATCAGTTATACAGGTATTACTAGCCATCTGGATGTATTATATGAAGTAAACAAATATACATTTAATTTTTTTTCCTGAGCTTTCCATTTTTGATTCAGATGTCTAGCCATCATAAGACATGGCCAAAAACTGAGACCCTTTGAGAAAATCAAATACTGGAAGATAAAATAAAAGCAATAAAATTCTTACCTTCCCTTTGTGCCTGGCAGAAATATCCATCTGAGACAAAAGAAGAGCATTGGAATAAGTGTCTTATATACATGATAACAGAGGACATAACTTAGCAATAAAAGATTGCTCAAATTATAGAAACTCCCTTCCTTGCAACTAGAGAAACACTGCATTTAGCTAGTTACTAAGTAAACTTCTGAACCATAACTGTTTTTTGTTGTTGTAGTGTTTTGGGGGGGTTTTGGGGTTTTTTAACTTAACTATTTTCTATTGTGCTCTAATTCATTTGTTTTATTCTGTCTGTAAAGGCTTTGGCGCTTTAAAAGAAGAAGAGGGGTGAAAATAGGTAGAAAAGACAAGGACAATTCATGTGTCTCTCTTACTTTGTCATGGGTCTAGAGAGGCTTAAATTATTGTGAAGGTCTGTGGATAGATGAGGTATTGTTAACCTGTAGAAACACAGAAGAACTACGTTCTTACAGGGGGAAATATATTGTTATATAGAGCAATGGACGTCTTTTACCTTGCCAAGGCAATTCACTCAGTGTTTGTTCTTGATCTCATCCCTATTTAACTTCTAAGTCAAATTGTTCCTGCTTTCATTTCCATTCTCTATTTCATTTCTCCCCCTGTGTAGTGATTCCTTCCTTGTTCCCTACAAACATGCCCATCATGCCCATTATCCTCTTATCCTGAAAACAAACAAACAAAAATAAACTTCATTTGATTTGATGATCCAGGATAGTTACCACACTTAAAGCTCTACCTTTCACTGATTGGTTAGGGCAGTCCTTCACTCTAGAAGAGGACCAAAATAACATGACCATGTTGGAGGCAAGATAGAGTATGTCCAAATCTAAGTGATAAGACCAGTATGAGCTCAGAAGGTTGTACCACTGTTTAGGTACAAATAGTCCATGTAAATCCTGGGTATTGCAAATCTCACATTTCTTTTAAGCTACTATAATTATGCTTTATTCATAGAGCATAATACCTTTTTTGACACATGCATATTATGCTGTGTTGTCCTTTGACAGTATCTTTGATGTTTCACAATAAATGCCAAAATAGTTCTTCAGAGAAACCTTTAGAGTATCTTTATATAATATCTTCTTTTCTTTGAAAGAAACATTTTATTAATTTTAATACACATTGCTTTATGAATCATATTGGGAGAGAAAAAATCAGAACAAGAGGGAAAAAACATGAAAGAAAGGGGGAAAACAGGAAAAAAGAGGTGAACATAGCATGTGTTGATTTACGTTCAATCCCCAAAGATTTTTTTTTTCTTTGGATGAGATGATAGCTTTTTGTTTTTTTGTTGTTTTTTTGTTGTTTTTTTTTTGTCTAAAGTTTATTGGGACTGCCTTGATTCACTGAACCACTGAGAAAAATCAAGTTTTCCATAGTTGATCATTGCACATTTTTGTGGTTACTATGTACAATGTATTTCTGGTTCTGCTTGTTTTGCTCAGCATCAGTTCATGTAAATATTTCCAGGCCTTTCTAAAATCAGCTTGTTCATCATATTTTAAAGAACAATCAGATTTCATTACCTCTATCTCCTATACAGCAATTTCCCAATTGATGGGCATCTACTCATTTTCAAATTCTTTGCTACCACAAAAAGAGCTTCTACACACATTTTTGCACAGGTGGGTCCTTTTTCCCTCCTTTAAGATTTCCTTGGAATACAGATCCAATAATGGTACTGTTGGGTCTAAGGGTTTACACAATTTTTCACCATTTGGGCAGAGTTCCAAATTGCTTTCCAAAATGGTTGGATCATTTCATAACTCCACCAACAATGCATGAGCATTATCATCCAGGGAAGAAGATGGCCGTTCAATGATCTAGGTGAATTTCACCTATTTCTAATGAAAAGACCAGATCTGAACAAAAAAATTGACCTCCAAACACAGAACTCAAGAGAAGCATAAAAAGGTAAAAAGGAACGAACTTTTGAGAACTATATTTCTACTGTGTGTATACTTAAAGAATGGGGGTATAATTTGATTTTACTTTGATAAAATGAAAAAGAAACTAGAGGTGGAAAGGGGATCAAACTGGAAAAAGAGGAAAAAGGAAGTAAAATAAAGAAAAAAAAGGAGGTAAAAAAAAGGTAAAATCTCATGAAGAGGAAAAGAATATCTAATATAATTGAAGGAAAGAAGGGAGGGCTATGAGCATTGTGTGAATCTTATTCTCATCATATTGGGCTCTAAAAAAATATATCAGACACATTTGGTTTCACAGAAAAACTTGTCCCTCCTCATAGGGAAGTAGCAGGGAAAGGAAGAAAAGAAAGGGATAGACTAATAGAAGTGAAAATAGAAGAATCAGTGGGAAAAAGTGTAAAAAAGAGGGAGGGGCTTTAAAGGGGAGAGGACTGTTAGTGGGGGGGTGATGAACAAAAACAAAATACTAGGGAGGGGAGAAGGGAGAAAGGAGAAAGGAAAGAGAAAAACATAATGTTGGGAAAATAAGATGGTAAAAAATACAGATTTCATTATTTTAATTGTGAATGTGAATGGGATGAACTCTCCCATAAAATGGAAGTGCATAGCAGACTGGATAAAAAGCCAGAATCCTACATTATGTTATTTACAAGAAAAACATTTAAAACATAGAGATACATACAGAGTGAAGGTAAATTGTTGGAGCAGAATCTAATATGATTCAGGTGAACAAAAAAAAGCAGTCCTTATCTCAGATCAAATAAAAGCAAAGATAGATCTAATTAAAAGAGAAAAGGAAGGAAACTATATTTTACTAAAGGGTATCATAGATAAAGAAGCAATAGCAATACTAAAAATATCTGCACCACGTGGTGAAGCATCTAAATTCTTAGAGGAGAAATTAAGAGAGATGCAAGAAGAAAAAGACAGCAAAACTATACTAGTGGGGGATCTCAACCTTGCTCTCTCAGAATTAGGTGAATCAAACAACAAAATAAATAAGAAAGAAGTTAGGGAGGTAAACAAAATGTTAGAAGAGTTAAGTATGATGATACATTGTTGGTGGAACTGTGAACGGATCCAACCATTCTGGAGAGCAATTTGGAACTATGCTCAAAAAGTTATCAAACTGAGCATACCATTTGACCCAGCAGTGTTTCTACTGGGCCTATATCCCAAAGAGATCTTAGAAGAGGGAAAGGGACCCACATGTGCAAGAATGTTTGTGGCAGCCCTTTTTGTAGTGGCTAGAAACTGGAAACTGAAGGGATGCCCATCAATTGGAGAGTGGCTGAATAAATTATGGTATATGAATGTTATGGAATATTATTGTTCTGTAAGAAACGACCAACAGGAGGATTTCAGAGAGGCGTGGAGAGACTTGCATGAACTGATGCTGAGTGAAATCAGCAGAACCAGGAGAACATTATACACAGCAACAAGACTATATGATGATCAATTTCGATGGACATGGTTCTCTTCAACA